>JAECUM010023606.1:0-49204 GCA_016617855.1 Megalonaias nervosa
GAAATAAACCATATAATAACTCAACCGGTTCCCACAGGCTCTAATCTAATACTGCATGATTGTTTTACAGATATTATTCTGATTCTTGCTTTTCTGTGCATGTGGGACAAATCCATTCATCTGGTAATGCATAAAGGTCTTCAATTCTCATACAATCAGCATGGAGCCATAGATCATATTGGTCACAAGCAAACGAATTGTCGCTTGCATCTTTGCCACAGAGCCCGCAAGGCCACTGAACTGTTCACTTTGGGTTACATGGCCTTTCCTTTACCACTGCTATTTACTTTTCGTTTTACACTGGACATTGGATTTTCACACCATCTTTTCTAAATGCTTTATTCCTTCAGGATACTCATTTCTTAGCTGATAAATGCTTATCAGTTAGTATTTAGAACATATGTCATCAACAATACTCTTCTGGCTGTTACCTCCATCTTCATAACTGACATCAAACAATAAAAATAAATGTGTCCATAGTTCATTCAACGTGGGGTCATTTTCTTAGCTTTAATTACAAAAAGGACAAACATTTGAACCATGCTAATTCAAATTTGCATCTGTCTCAAGAAGTCTCATTGACTTGTCAAGAGCCATAAAAGAAACCGAAGCACTCATCACTGACATTTATGAGTCCTATTGCGATTCCTATTGATTTAATGAAGTGAATTATGTTTTGTTGAACTGTCTACTAGATCTATTTCATCAGCTTCTAAGTGCTCGATAAGTTTTTGCTCTACTACCAACTGTTCCACGTCTTTCTTATTTTTGAGATTGTACACATTTTGCACTATTCTCTTCATTCTTCTTTTCTTGAGGGTATCTAGGCACCAACCTGAGATGTGTCTCATTTTGCCTCTTCCCCCTGATGATTCATCATACTCTCTCCGTCTACCTTGTTCTGCGTGTTCTTTTGCATGTTGTCTAATTGGATCTCCCTAAATACTTAGGATCTCTCTGCGAATAGAACATGGCAATCGAAACATTACATTGTAATGTCCAGAGGATGGAACTTGTCCAAACAAATGGTTGACTTTCCAATGATACTCATCACCAGTAGGCGCTTGATTACACTCCTTGTAAACGTCAGTACAATCCTTGTTCGCTATTGCTTGTGTGGAAACAAACTACTTCCCCTTCAGTGGCCATATCTTGCTCCAAAGACATCCAATAAATTGGATTGTTTCCTTCATGTGTTTTTCAAGGTATGCAACAATTAGATTTTCTATGGATTGAAGTAGAGTTTCTTCACTGTTATGCAGAAAGCCCTGGATGAAATTATGGACATCATTTCCTTTCGGGCATCGGACAATGCACTATGTTGCTGATGCCCTGCTCCATTATTTCTACCACTTCTAAAAACAATGAATGTCAGTGTCACTAGACAATTTGTCAATGGTCTCCGTTTCTGCTTCAAAATGTAAAAATCAAATGGGTAATATATCAGAAACGTTATGGGATTGCACTCAACATGATAAGTCAGCTTGTTCCAGTAGTTTCGTCTTTGCATAAAAATCGGTGACAATAGGTGGTGGTATCTTGACAAGTTTGGTTGAAAAGTTCAGAGCCTGCAATCCTTTTTTCCTTGTAACTCGGCTTAACGCAACAACGATTAAGCCATATTGACACATTTTGACAGTCAACTGAAACTCTGTCCAATATATGTCCCTGTGCCTTGTGGACATTAGTGCAAAAAGCCAGCTTTAATGGTATCTGCCAACGTGTACCTACATCTTTATGAAATTGTACACTGTACTTAGTAAAAGCATATTGTTTCACAGATACCTGTCGTTTAAATAAATGGAAATAAACAGAAACATGTGCTGTATTTGTTTCCTTGACTTTTCCTGCAAGCACATTTACAAGTTCATCCGTTATATTGACAAGCTGCATCACAGGACTCCCCACTTCCAGGTGCAGTTTCTATTAGTCCATCACAACTTTCTGCATGTCCTTTCTTATGACTGTAATATATATGATCATCACCTGAAAAGATGATGTACAACTTAAAGCAACACACACACACACACACACACACACACACACACACACACACACACACACACACACACACACACACACACACACACACACACACACACACACCCACACCCACACACACACACACACACACTCACACACACACACATATTTATAGGGTTATGCCAATTGTGGTTTGCGGTGCACATTTGGGTCTTTACACTAAATATCCCTATCTTTAAACTTCTCTGCAAACTTTCAAATTTATGAAAAAAATACCCTTAATATTTCCAGAACCACTGTGTATGTACCATTTCCAACAATGTCTAATTTATATCTTTAACTTTTGGCCAGAAAGTCATGCGTGACACTGACGGAAATACTGATGCATCAGTGACCTCAATAACAACCCATCTGTCGTTTTTCTTTGATGTGTAGCTCGATAAAAAGTACAATCATAACTTTTCAAACTGAACATTTGCAGAAATAGTTGGAAAGGAAAATGATATGGTGAAATGGTAAACTGTGCTTTTCTGAGTATGGGGAAAATCTGGTATGTTGCATGTCCATCGATCAGTATGTGTATCCATTAATGATGTAAAAGATTTTCTCTTACACTACTGAAGATTATGATTTAAAACTATCAGGTGTAATTTGGTATACTACCTATTGTTACAATATACAGATCCTAGAAAGTGCATGCGCATGTGTATTACTTTACAGAAAGACTCAATTATCATAGTGATTTGTGAATGGGATCACTAGGTCATACATAAATGTTAATCATGGAGTATGGTGGATATTTATGCCGATGTTTAGTTAGATTCACTTTCTAAGGCTGTGTTCAAATATTGTGAAAGACAATAACGGGGCAGTCTATTTAAGAAACTATATGCATATTATGAACAATAATGCAAATCCAGTGATGTCCATGCACGTCAAAACAAATATTTTGCCGATGGTTAATGCAACTGCTCACTATGAGTAAACATAGAAGAATTAGCATCAGCAATGTACAAACAGGAGTGTACACTGGAATTTCATATCAATCATTAAAATTCCAATTGGAAACAGGCAGTGTAGATTTGTCAAATACTCAAAATTACATGGAACATTTGTCAATGTTTATTTCAAGTACTGAAAGCTGTGCTTTGATCTTAAGACTAATATAATATCCAATAGTAATCGAGTCTTGATAAAAAAAAATCACCTTCATTGTTTGTACTAACGTTTGGGAACTTAAGGTAGGTGGACAAGACAGTGTCAAAATTTCAGAATGTACTTTACATTATAGATTATGTAAAAATCTACACTGGTCTTCAAATAGTACATAAAAAACGAATGCTAGTTCATACTATATCCGAAACTATAGGTACTGCATGTCACACAATCACATCAACTTTATGAAAAATATGAGATGTTCAACCTGCAAAAATGTTCTGTGCTGGTTAAGCACTGGTGATGATTGTAGAAACTGTGTGAAGAGTTTATGTGACTTTCAGAAATCCATTCAGGTTAATTGGATAAATTTAGAATGTATCAATGCTCAAGATTTAACGTACATTTTAGATAGTGCATTTGCATGTGCCACAGATCAAATGAAATTATTCTTGAAAAGTCTGCATGATATCTTGAACATAAAAGATGCAAGAAACCTACGATGGGACAAAACTATTATTAAAACCTGCTTGAGTCTTTGGTCCCGAAGCCCCCAGTCATTTCAAGATCTAAAAGACAGTAACATTTTCATTTTGCCATCTGGCAGGCAACAACAAAGATATCAAAACACAGTCCCACCAAATGCAAGCATCAATCAGGTGGGTGTATAATACAGCCAAAAAGCTAAATCTTCTCCCATCCGGGTATTTTGGTGGTTTATTTCATGATGGAGCTTCTATTCAGGAAGATTTGGTACTGAATATAAAATGTAATGAAAATAAACTGTTTGGATGGATAGATAATGCAGAGGAAGCAGACGTATTAAGAATTCTAAAGGAGAAAGAAGTAAAGCAAACACTTGCATCAAACGTTTTAGAGGTGTCGCTTTGGGGATAAACTGATTTCCGATTTCCCATTGCTCATTATCCTACTAGAGCTGGAAAAGTTTCCGAACTTTATATAATAATCTGGGACCTTATATCCAAACTGCAATCTTGGGTTTTCACAGTTAACTACATTCTTCGAGATGGAGGTAGAAAAAATTGGGAGTTTATGAAGATGCATTTCAACAACGATGCTGATGCTAAGACGAAAAATTATATCAGTGCAAATCTAGTAAATCCAGTCCGAAAAATAACACATTCACGGGATTTATTTCATAATGTGAAGAAACTGGGGAATACAGTACTTAGCAGTGGCATGCATTCCTTGAACACAAGGAAGATAGTCGAGCCAGATCAATGCATTCTACGGGACCGGTGGCTTATTGCTGCCAAATGGGATGAGAACACAAACTCTCGCAAAATGCATTACAAATATCAACTAGGTAATCAAATAGTAGACTATATTTCTATGCCCTTGCCAGTAGCAAGTATTATTCTTCACGTAGTTTCATTCATCGACGACTATTGAGATCTGTTGCAACAAATATGACGGGGTTTAAAGATACTGGACCTGGTACATCTTCTGGGAAAGAATTTATTTTTCAAGATATAATTGTAGCTTGAGCTGATGCTGCTGCTGATCTCGTTGAAGTCAGAAATTTTCTTATTACTAACGCTTTATCTCTTGGAATTGATATAACAGCTGCCGAAGCAGATGCTGATGCTGTTAGAGCATTACTAACTATTGCATGTACAAATAATGGATTTACTGCACCAGATGCTGCAGCTACATCAACACAAGTGATATCTTTCGGAAATAAATTAATAAAACTTCAAACTAAGAACTACAATGAAGGTTATGCTAAACGAAGAGCGTTCACAGATAGCTCAAATCAAATATCAATGATGATTCCGATTAGCACAATATTCGGGTTTTGCAAAAACTACAATAAAGTATTTCGTGGTATCAAACACATTCTTGTTCTTGATCGAGCTGAACAAAATGACTGATGAGAACTGCCAGAGCTGGTAATGCACAATTTGTAATTGCACGACTATCTCTTAGGATGCCACGTATAGTTATGTCGATCTTATCGATAAACGGACTTGAAGCGATGCTGACCACACTTACCAAGAAACTGTATTTTATGCAATGTAAAATTTATTGAATAGCAGTCCCGAATTCGACTGCTAACACATGACGGATAACAACAGCGCCAAGCAAACGGTTACCAAGACACACATTTATTGCGTTTCAGTAACAGAACAGACGTGGCAGTCAACTACAAAACAATTCTGTATTTGATAGTCCAGCTGTCAGACAAATATTTATCACAATAGATGCTTAGCAGTATCCAGAACGAACAATCAAATGTAATTTTACAGCTGATGCTGCAGCATTAGTTGACAGAAATGTGTCTCGTGCGTTTATGTCTCTTATGGAGGCTGTTCAAAAGTATCAGATTGCTGACACTGGATCTAAAATTTCAATTGAAAAGTTTCCAAACGCTTTATCCGATATTTCACTTTAAAGTGAGTAAACATAGCAAACGAGCTATCGGGTCAACGTCAGATATAGAAGTTATATGGACATTTGGACAGATTCCAGCTGCACCAGTCGCGTATTATGCATACGCACTAATTGTGTCTGATAGATTCTGAACGATATATTCTATAAAAGGCAGAATGACTGTCCAGGTATAAATACCATGTGCAAGCACTTTGTATATAAATATGAGCTGTACAATTTTATCAAGCAAAAGGTAAATACAATACGATGAAATATATTATACATGAAACGAATTTATCGCCAGGACAATTAAAAAAATTAACACAAGCTATTGTTAAACGACAGTCTGCTTCGCTGAAGATAGATTTCGGAACCCCGAGTGTTGGCGTTTTGACGGCAAAACTGCTGCTAACTGAAACGATTTGCAGGCAGTTACGTATATGTAATTAAATTGCTTGTGTGTTAGTTTTAAAATTCTTTTTGATTTTATTTTTGTTTCATTACATTTTATTGTAATGATTATTGCAGGGATTCGAAATTCTTTTTCAGTAATTCTGTTTATCTAAGACGTAAAACGTATTACATTAGCAATATGTTTAGTTTGCCTTGGTCTGCGGTAGTGTAATCGCTACGCGAATACGACTGGCTGTTTTCAAGGTCCTTTTCGACCTACGTGTTAATCTGGATAAACAATGTTTTATTTTTATATTTGTTTTAGAGTGATAGTCTAGTTCTTAAATAGAGCTACGTGCAAATTGGCCAATATCTTATTATGTATTTCAAATGTTATTTGATCACGTAATCTGTCTCTCGAAACCGGGATGATAATTCCGGTGAATATATAACCATTTTTGAGCGCTCGTGAATCAGTTGTATTCCTGATACCTAGAAGGCCGGATAGGTTACCAGACTGTTTTTGAGAATCATTTGTGTTTGGAATTTAAATAATTGATTCTCTAGAAAACCAAACGAATGTACTGTTTTATAAATTCTGGGAGAAAGAAATTCAGTGGAACTTTATTCTAGAATTATACGGAAACATAAACTGTGATTCAATTGAGGAATTGTTATTTTGTACAAGGACCACATCTGACCTCATCGCCTTCCATTTTGGTACGTCGTCGAGATTCGAACCGGGATTCTAACAGAGCCATGTAGGGATAGAACTTGTATTTTTCATTCCTAGGATTAAATTTTGGATTATATTCTCAAACCGTAAGTCCTATTTTCCAATTTTTACATTGTTTTCTAGGGAAATAAATTATTTTGTTAAAATATACAAAGCTTGTTGACTTCACACTTTTCTTCTGTTATATTTGTACCAGCCTACACGTAACAGGAGAAAATTGGGTCGCTTGTCCTTGGGATATATGAAGTCTGGTTAAATATTTCAGAAAATTGTTTGTTTTTTTTTAAAATTTAAATTCCCCTAGTTTCTAAATCCCAAGTACTATTTTACATTTTGTGTGAAATCTTAAGTGAAAACAACAGGCTTTCATTTACAATGTCATCAAAAGTGAAAGTATTTATTTCTAGTCCAACTCAGGAGCAGTTTGATAGTTGAAAAAAGATGAGTTGCTTGAACTTGCCAGAAAATACGATCTTTCTGAATCAAAATGGTCCTTAACGAAACAAGAAATTAAAAATATTTTGATCCAATATTTGTTGGGAAAAAATATTTTTTGATAAAATTGTTTTGGCATCAGTCAGTAAATCTATGACAGACACTGACACTAAAGTAATGGAATTAAAAATGAAATATAAGATGAAAGTAGAGTTAAGGAAGCTCGAGCTTCAGAAAGAAGAAAAAGAGAAACAAATGCAGTTGCAATTTGAAGAAAAGCAATTGCAAACTCAGTTTGAAGAAAAGGAGAGAGAGATAGACAGGAGAGTGAGAAAGATAAACAATTACAATTTGAAAAAGAGGAGAAAGGGAGACAATTACAATTTGAAAAAGAGGAGAGAGATACAGGGGAGGGAGAAAGATAAACAGTTACAATTACAGCGAGAGAAGGATGAAAGGGAACTTCAGGTTAGAATGAAAGGATTTGAGCTGGCAAGTGGCAAGCACGATTCCACTTCACATATAGATTCAAGTTTTGACATTATAAAAAATATTAGGGTAGTTCCCCCTTTTAGAGAAAAAGAAGTAGACAAATATTTTAATCGTTTTGAAAAAGTTGCGGAAAATTTGAAATGGCCAAGGGAGTATTGGACTCAGCCACTACAATATGTACTAGTTAGTAAAGCTACTGATATTTACCATTCAATGTCAGTACAACAAAGTTCTGACTATGATTTGGTTAAGGAGTGCATGTTAAAGGGTTATGCGTTAGTCCCTGAGGCTTATCGTCAAAAATTCAGAAACTATAAAAAAGAAGCTGGAAAGACTTATGTTGAATTTGCTAGAGAAAAAGAACAATTATTTGAGAGATGGTGCTTAGACCAGAAAGTTGAACATGATTATGAAAATATCAAACAACTTGTGTTACTTGAAGAGTTTAAGAACTGTGTCCTTAGTGACATTAAGAATCATCTTGAAGAGCACGAGATTGAAACCTTGGAAAATGCTGCTCTTGCTGCTGATAAGTACTCCTTAACTCATAAAGTTCCTGTTGTAGGCAAATCATTCTCCCAGCAGTCTACTGGTAGAAAGGTATTTCATCCTGATACAACTCCTCCTAAAAATCAGTCTGGTACAACTGCTAAAAATCAAGCTTCTGAAAAACTTGATTCAAAATCCTTGTCTATTCCTACGTGTACCTATTGCAAGAAAAAAGGACACGTCATTTCTGATTTCTTTAAATTGAAATATAGGCATCAAAATCAAGATAGACCTAGTCCAAATGCACTTATTTATAAGAGGTCAAGGTCACGGTTACGGTCATGTATTGAAAGCAATACATTTGTTGGGTCTAATAAACCCCAGTCTGATTTTATTATGGAGAATTATGAACCATTCATGTCGAAGGGTTCTATATCACTCTTTTGTGATTCGTCTAATCCTATCTCTATTCAAATTTTAAAGGGTACAGGAGTTTCTCACAGTCTTTTAGTGTCAGGTATTTTGCCTTCTTCTGAGTAGTCCTGTTCTAATGAGAGTGTTCTCATTCAGGGAGTAGAGTTCGGCTTGTTAATGTTCCTCTCCATTCTGTAAATGTGTCATCAGACTTAGTTTCAGGACCTGCGACAGTCGGAATAGTGTGTAACTTACCCGTTGAGGGCATTCATTTGTTGCTAGGCAACGACCTAGCTGGAGACAAGGTTGTGGTTAATCCACTTGTAACTGACAAGCCTTCTTTGGATCAGAAAGTTGACCCAATTGAAAAAGAATACCCTGAGCTATATCCAGCTTGTGCAGTTACCAGAGCTATGTCAAAGAAAGCACTTGAGAATGATTTTGATAAGGAAAATATTCCTTTAGCTGACACATGCATTGGTCAGGCTTTTGATGAGGTCACTTTCACTTCTAATTTGGATCTATCAAAAGGTATTGATCACAGTGATCTTCTTTTAAATACTCATTATCTTTTATCTAATCAGGGTGATAAATGACAATCACTTGTCGTCGAACAAGAAAATGATCCTGAGATCTCCTGTTTGTTTCAGAGGGCCATTAGTAAAACTGATGCAACTGAAGTACCTGTCTGTTACTTCATTAAAAATGGAATTCTTATGAGTAAATGGAGACCTCCCGATGTACCTGCTAATGAAGAGTGGTCAGTGAACTATCATATTGTAGTTCCAAAATCTTACAGACAGGAAATACTTAGTTTGGCCCATGAAACTCCTCTGGCCGGTCATTTAGGGATAAATAAAACTTATAACAAGATCTTGACTCACTTTTACTGGCCAAAAATCAAAAGTGATGTTTGTAAATTTTGTAGATCTTGTCATGCTTGTCAAATGGTAGGAAAACCCAATCAGAAGATACCTAAGGCTCATTTGCAACCAATTCCTGCATTGGACGAACCATTTAGCAGAATTATGGTAGATTGTGTTGGTCCGTTACCTAAGACCAAGTCAGGCAACCAATATTTGTTGACCATTATGTGTGCGTCAACAAGATTTCCAGAGGCAATTCCTTTGAGGAATATTAAAACCAGAACTATAGTGAAAGCTTCAATAAAGATTGTTTTACTCAATTTGGCCTTCCCAAATCTGTCCAATCGGATCAACGGTCAAATTTCATGTCTGGAATTTTCCAGCAAGCTATGCAAGAATTAGGCATTAAGCAATTTAAGTCTTCTGCCTATCATCCCGTGAGGCAAGGGGCCTTAGAAAGATTTCATCAGACTTTAAAGAATATGATTCAATCATATTGCTTTGATACTAGCAAACATTGGGATGAAGGTATTCATTTACTTTTGTTTGCTTTTAGGGAGCCCGTTCAAGAATCTTTAGGATTCAGTCCCTTTGAACTAGTTTTCGGATATACTGTGGGTGGACCTTTGAAGTTGCTGAAAGAGAAACTTCTTTCAAATGAAGACACTGAGCTCAATCTTCTTGACTATGTTTCTGATTTTAAGTACAAATTGTCAAGGGCGTGTGAGGTCGCAAGAGCAAATCTGCACTCTACTCAGTCCAGAATGAAATCAAGATATGATAAAAAATGAAGGGATTGGAGTTTTCTGCTTGGTGCTAGAGTTCCAGTTCTCTTGCCCATTCCACAAAATCCCCTTCAGGCCAAGTATTATGGTCCATACACGGTTGAAAAGAAAGTAAATGATTTAAATTACATCATAAATACTCCTGGTAGGCGAAAACAAAAAGAACTTTGCCACAATAACATGTTAAAGGAGTATATTAAAAGAGATAGCCAAGTAAATCATACAATTAATTTAGTTGTACCTGTTCCACCAACTGAGGATTTAAGTGAAGAAATTCAATTAGACACTGTTGATCTTGGAGCAACAAATCTTCGGAATTCGGAAATTATGAAAGATTTAGACCAGAAACTTTTACATTTGCAAGAACAAGAAAGAAATGAACTTAAACAGTTATTATTCGAATCTGAGCACTTGTTTCCGGATATTCCTACGGGGACAAACAAAATTTTTCACGACGTTCGAATTGTAGATTCAAAACCTGTGAAACATCACCCATACAGGATGAACCCTCTCAAATATGAATACTTGAAAACGGAAATTCAGTATTTGCTGGAGAACGATATCATAGAGCCCAGTAAAAGTGTTTGGAGTTCACCATACATATTTGTTCCGAAACCGGATAAAACTTTCCGTATGTGCACTAATTATAGGAAGGTGAACAGTGTGGTAAAAACAGATTCATTTCCATTACCAAGATTGTATTGATAAAATTGGAAATGCCAAGTACGTCACCAAATTTGACCTTCTGAAAGGATTTTGGCAAATTCCACTTACGGAAAGAGGGAAAGAAATTTCAGCGTTTGTGACTCCAGATGGACTCTATCAATATAAAGTAATGCCGTTTGGGATGAAGGGTTCTCCAAATACGTTTCAACGCTTGAGGAATAAGATTACTTCCGGTCTAGATAATTTTGATGCTTATATTGATGATGTCATCATCTACAACGACACCTGGAAAGGACATCTAGCCACGATTCGGAAATTCTTTGAAAGACTCACTGATGCTAATTTGACAATCAATTTATCTAAAAGTGAGTTCTGCCGTGCTTGTGTTACTTTTCTAGGACATATTGTGGGACATGGTCAATTTAAACCTGTTGATGCTAAGGTGAAGGCTATCTCTGATTTTCCTGTGCCTGTCAGTAAAAAGCAATTAATGCGATTTTTGGGTATGGCCGGATACTATCGAAAGTTTTGTTCCAATTTTTCCAATATTGCTGAACCTCATACAGATTTCTTAAGTAAGAGAAACAAGTTTCTTTGGACTGACAAATGTCAGGAAGCTCTTGATAGAATAAAAGCCATACTCAAAAGAGCACCGGTTCTAACAGCTCCAAATTTCAATCAGTCTTTTAAATTATCTGTGGATGCAAGTGATGTTGGGGTTGGAGCAGTATTGATTCAAGAAGACAGAAATGGTATTGATCACCCAGTGTGTTATTTCTCTAAGAAATTAAATAAGCACCAAAGAAATTACTCAACAATCCAGAAGGAATTTTTGGCTTTAATATTGGCATTACAACATTTTGAAGTTTACATTAGTTCGGCTCCTTCTCCGGTTGTTGTGTATAGTGATCACAACCCCCTTACATTCATCGACAAGATGAAAAATAAAGATCAAAGATTATGAAGGTGGAGTTTGTTTTTGCAAGAGTATAATCTCAACATCAGTCACATCAAAGGAAAAGACAATGTGATTGCAGATGCACTTTTCCGTGTATAGAAATATTATTTCATATACACTTTATTTAATTCATAAGAATGTTCTTATGTAATTTTGTTTACCTCAAGCATAATTTACATATGCTAAAAAGAAAGCTTTATTATATAACTCTTTCTTTTTTCTTTATCGGGGGAAGTGTTACGTATATGTAATTAAATTGCTCGTGTGTTAGTTTTAAAATTCTTTTTGATTTTATTTTTGTTTCATTACATTTTATTGTAATGATTATTGCAGGGATTCAAAATTCTTTTTCAGTAATTCTGTTTATCTAAGATGTAAAACGTATTACATTAGTAACATTTTTAGTTTACCTTGATCCGCGGTAGTGTAATCGCTACGCGAATACGATTGGCTGTTTTCAAGGTCCTTTTCGACCTACGTGTTAATCTGGATAAACAATGTTTTATTTTTATATTTGTTTTAGAGTGATAGTCTAGTTCTTAGATAGAGCTACGTGCAAATTGGCCAATATCTTATTACGTATTTTAAGTGTTATTAGATCACGTAATCTGTCTTGCGAGAACGGGATGATAATTCCGGTGAATATATAACCATTTTTGAGCGCACGTGAGTCAGTTGTATTCCTCATACCTAGATGGCCGGATAGGTTATCAGATTGTTTTTGAGAATCATTTGTGTTTGGAATTTAAATAATTGATTCTCTAGAAAACCAAACGAATGTACTGTTTTATAAATTCTGGGAGAAAGAAATTCAGTGGAACTTTATTCTGGAATTATTCGGAAACATAAACTGTGATTCAATTGAGGAATTGTTATTTTGTACAAGGACCACATCTGACCTCATCGCCTTCCGTTTTGGTACGTCGTCGAGATTCGAACCTGGATTCTAATAGAACTATTTATTGATAGGACTTGTATTTTTCATTCCTAGGATTAAATTTTGGATTATATTCTCAAACCGTAAGTCCTATTTTCCAAGTTTTACATTGTTTTCTAGGGAAATAAATTATTTTGTTAAAATATACAAAGCTTGTTGACCTCACTCTTTTCTTCTGTTACATTTGTACCAGCCTACACGTAACAAGGCAAACCAATTAAATGCATCTGCGCCAGCTATTTATTCTAAATTTATCAGCAGTTCAAGTTACTGTATTGTCTCGAATTAAAGAAATAATGGTGGTTTTCTGGGACCTGACTAACAATTATTGCAAAAACGGTACTACCCAAATTATTACCAATACTAAGCACGCTCGGGATAGCTGATGCCTCGTGGGCGATGTCCGGGGCGACAAAGAAGGCTGTATCTTATAACGGTATCAAACAGTTAGTAATCTAGTGATTTTGTCTAACGATTATAAAAATAAATTCCTGGCAAACGTAAAACAGCAGCAAAAAGTAAAACAATTGAAAAAAAGAGAACCTCAAAGACGAACCGGAGAGCAGTCCAAGGTGGATTCAAAGAGTCATTGCTAGCAGGAATAGCTAGAAGTCTACTTCCCAATCTCCTGGGGATACGACGTGGCAGAGGACTAATGCTACACAGTACCAGGAGGTAGCTCCTTTAAACAACTTTGAAATCTTAGATAAACTTAAAGATATCAACGGATTTCAAGGACTATTTTCTAAAGACGAGCTCAGACAGCTAGCGGTCCAATCACTTCGACCAGGAGATCTTGCTACTAGTTGTGGAATAAATATTCAAACTTCCAAAGATGGGTCTGGCACGCATTGGGCAGCGCTTTATAAAAACAACTATTTTGATTCATTTTGCTGCCACTAAGTGATATTATCAAACAGTACGTGCTATCGTGCAAATGCAGAAAAAATAAACTATTCGTCTAATCAACTTCGGCCAGCTGAAACTGCAGCTTGTGGATATCTTTGTGTTATGTTTATCAAACAAAAGGCCGGGATACAACCTCAGAGTGCAAAGCACTGAGACGGTGATATTCTGAAATTTATATTACAATGTACACCTAAGCCAAGCTTGGAAAATTACAAAATTGCAATTTTGTCTAACAAGCAAACATAAAAATGACTACGTATTGCTTGAAGTGCAGACGTGAAACGGAAAATACAGACAAAACCAAGGAAACAACTAGGAATAACAGACTAAGGCTGAAAAGTGTCTGTTTTATCTGTGACAAGAACAAGAGTATGTTTCTCAAACTGACTCACTATTGCATGAAGAGAAGGAAATGCTAAAAATTCCTGATGTTATTTTAGTCGATGATTAAGTTATAAAAGAATGCATAGCCAATTTGCAAGCAAATCGTGTACATGTAAAGCTGACCATGATTTCTGTATAGAGCAAAATAAAGTAGTAACTTATTGTCAGTGTTGTTATCAGAGAGCTATAATCGGATCCGGCATAGATATTCACAAGTTAATTGGCAAATTACGGAAACCTAACCATGGATGGACCCTGCCATTTCACAAGTACACTGGACCTTGGAATCCGCTCGATAAGCATCTTGATGAAAATGAAAATCCGTTAAAAGGTCAAGAGTCGTACAACAGGTCGACGAAATCGCAATGCGTCATGACATATATTACCGTGACAACGAAAACGATAAATCTGGTTGAGACCGTATTATGCTTGAGGAGCTAATAGTATGAAACCAAGTGGAATAAGAGAATGAATTGATCGACCTAGTGCAAGGTATCATTGGAGCGAAATATTAACATCGGCTTGGCAAAAATGTTCTTTATGACGATGGACCTCAGAGCGGTCTCGCACTGAGACGCTTGCGTCTCAACTTCACAGAACTAACAATATATTACCTCGACGAAAAGATGTCGCAAATTTGTTTGATGACATATGAGCAATAGATCTAGCTGATATGTCAAATATTCCTAAGTATAATGACATGAAAGGGTACCTGATGAATGTAGTTGATATTTTTAGCAAATACGCGTTTAGTGTACCTGTTACAGGTAAACTAGGAAAATCCATAACAAACGGGTTGAGATATTATAATCAACACGGAACGAAAACCGAATAAGGCATGGACAGATCACGGACAGGAGTGTTTTAATAAGCAATTGGAGCAGTTTCTGGAACAATATAACATCACCAATTACATCACCGGCTATGAAGGGAAAAGTGTCATCGTCGAGAGATTTAATCGCACGTTAAAAGAAAAGTTCTACAAGCAACTCCCAGCCAAAAACACTAACAGATATGCTGGTGATCTGCCAAAAGATTGTGTCGAATTACAATAACACTAAATATAAAACACGAAGCAGTTAATAATCCAGTACCGGCGAACGAGACACAAGTTTAGAGTGGGTGATAAAGTTATAATTTCACTAGTGAAAGAAAAGTTTGTAAAAGGATTCACTCCGAATTGGTCCGAAGAAGTATTCGTTGTGGATGAAATTTTAACAACAATACCTGAAGAAAATATCAGAAGTATCTATCAACAGGAGCTACAGCGGACAGATCAGGATATATTCATCATTGAGCGAGTGATAACAAGGAAAAGTAAGGGAAGTTTGGTCAAATGGAGAGGCTACGGCGACAGTTTTAATAACTGGATACCAACTAGTGAAATCAACAATCTTTGATCGGACCGCTAACGCTCCAGTCGTTGTAAATCTTTTCTTATTTCAAAAGGAAAGGCTTACATTTCACTGGCCTGCACAATGATATCAAATATTGTCTTCGTGTTGTTGTTAGTGCGCACTCTCCCATCACGTTAACAATCTGGACAAAAAGAAAATCAAATTTTATATTTTTTTACGAACACAAACTTCTAACTGTCCACGATTCATAAATGTTTTTAACATCTAATAAAAAATCTGATGTTCAGAGACAGTAAACTTAAATTTTTTATTCTTTTTAGCAAGGTGGTATTTTACATCATATCGTGATTTTGATGTGATATAGTCTCGTTTACCTTCTTGTACTATACCTGGTTCATCTGCAAATTTATCCTCAACGGCAGAGAATAAATACTTTTCTATATCAAATTCAGAGTACAAGCAGTTCGAGTGTAAAAATCTCTGATTCTTCGAAGCCTGGTGTGCTGCAGTGATATTTTACATGACTGTCAGTATAGGAATTCGAAGAATTCTGATGCGCTGGCTGATGCTGTCTGTAACGATCGATATCACAGTAAACCTCTGACAACCTTTTCGTGAACAAGCAGTTTGTTTGAGACATCTTATAAATAAGACTTTTATCTAAATTACTGTAATAAAATGCCCGATGAAAGAAGAATCGCCAGAGCTAAAATCTTAAATATAAACTTCTTATTCGACGCTGTGAAGCTGTTTATGTGCAATTAAAAATAAACAGAAAAAAGATGTTATTTGTATCGTTGAATACGATCCTTATTCGGCGATTGATGTGTTACTGGCAGATTCTGAGGTATCAGAACTTGAGAAGTATAAAACAATATTTGTTCGATACGATAGAAACAGTCATGAAATGGGCTCACTACTGTTTGACAAGGGAAGGTTTAAAAATATTCTGAAAATTGATCTGTAAATAAACAATTTTGTGTTAACTCTCAAATATGGATAGATTTGTTACTCGAGCTAGCATTATAATTAACTATCAGCTGGAAGAGGCTGTAAGAAATATGTTTCGCGGTGACAACAACGTGGTAGCTGGTTTTGAAGTATAAAGATAAAACAATAATTGATTTTGCTCAGCAGCATAGAACTCGATCGTATACATTGACATGGAAAGATCCTAGTGGAATACAATAAAGAAACCTTAAACAAATATCTCAAATTCTGCTTGACAAATATCAAAATCTAATATCTTAAACAGCGGGTGATTGATGTCGAAATAAGATTCTATCAAAGTTATCATTGAAAAGGTGGATTTGTTACACCATCTGCGACAAATTTTATTGATGTTGAGTAAATATTAAAATATTTTCATGCAGCTGAAATTGATGGAAGCGACATTTATTCACCTGTGATAGGGTTAGTTGATACTAGCGGTCTTGGGTTTTCTAAATTGTTAGGACTTCCAGCATTACCTCGTCGTGTATTTTCTGTCTGTGTTACATGATCTAAATTCTCAATTCGGTTAGCAACTCTGACCTTATTTATCTATAACCGAACCACCTAAGATAGGCCCATGAAAAAACATCAAACACGTACATGTGAGAATAATAAGTAATTTGATTAGTTTTTGTTCCACTAATCCTTACAGTAAGATAACCAAAATTATCAATATTTCCAACAACATTTTTGTTTTTAATATGTCTGATAACACCTCTTTCGCTGGCTTAGTATACAGGATGTGGTTGAAACTCGCCTTGTAATGATACGTTGGCGACATTATTATCAGTAATGCTCCTATTTGCCTGATATACTCGCACCCGAGATGGAATATCGTCACAAAACAACGAATTAATGAAGTCCTTGATTAACATTTCCGTATACTCGGTATCATCAGCACCTTTCACTTTAATCTTATAACCAGCCGGAGTTGGAATCCCGAAGGAAACCTTACTTATAAGCTTAATTACCACTCCTAGCATATTTCCTACATAGCATTTATACTTCTTGTAAACGTAGAATATCTCATGCTCACTAAATGTCCATTAAGTATAATTGTCCTCGTGTTATAATAATAGCAATTTCGTTTCTTTAATTGGCAATTTCCACAGCACACTCAATTAAAGAAATATAAAACAGTAGATATAACGATGTTGAAACATGCCGATATCGCAAAGAGAAGTCTATTCTCGACACAAAGATATCAACCTAGAAAGATTGCAGCCGCATTTGCTGGGTTTGATAACAGTTGGCGATTTGATAATAAACGTTTACTATAAAATGTATCTGCCAAAAATGTATATCACCTGCTTCTGCAACAATTAAATCCAAGCTTGCCACGCATATCGGTCTAAAGATTATAGTTCAGTTTTATGTTAAGTTTTATAAGCTGAACATATCTCTGGAACCCCAAAGAAAGCTGAGGATGGGCCCGCCAATCAGACGCCTACGTCAGGCCAGTTTGCTGTAAACAAACGTAGTGAGGAATTTTCCAATCCTTATATTACATCTAGATCTCGTCGAATTCTCACAGGGACAGAGTTCATATCGCTGTCAGATAATATATTTCAGGAAATGTGGAAGAAATCGACGAGAACACTGCAACTGGTTCGGGCTGGAAATTTTATAAAATAACAGAAATACTGTTTCACACTTTGAAACATAATCTACTTCAAGGTAACTCGCATGTCGAGCTGCCAATTAAATAAAAACTCAAAATATCGTATAGATATACTGTTACGTGACTTGCTCGTACAAAGTAACAAAGAAACGAGTGAAGCCAAAAAGCTTTGTAAATTTAACAGAATAATGTATCTCCCTAGAAAACAAGGTAAAAATATGAAAAAGGACTTACGGTTTGTGAATCTAATCCAATAATTAATCCCAGAATTTACAAATATACGTCCTATCACTAAAAAGTTCTAAATGAATCAAATTTCGAATCCAGATCAAGTCCCAAGATGGAGGGCGATGACGTCTTCTATAACTTCTTTTGTATCGATGTGTCAATAGTTCCTTTTTGAATCAAAGAATACATGATCCGGATTTAGAATTCCTAATAATTTCCAATATATATCTTTGTCGAAGAATTCGAATAAGCGCTAGATAAATTCTCTAGGGAAAATAAATTATTTTAAATAAAAACTCAATTCAAACTGGCAATAACAGGAAAAACACCTCTGAGCTGTG
The DNA here is from genome assembly GCA_016617855.1 of Megalonaias nervosa. Taxonomy (NCBI): domain Eukaryota; kingdom Metazoa; phylum Mollusca; class Bivalvia; order Unionida; family Unionidae; genus Megalonaias; species Megalonaias nervosa. The sequence continues at coordinate 18,538 of JAECUM010023606.1, forward strand.
AAGGTGTGAAATTACGACTAAATTAAATCTATAATAACCTTGGTTAATAAGCCCAGCTGATACAAGGTTGTGACACTCGTGATAGGTCACGTAATCTCTTACTTAGAATGGAGCAGTAAGACCATAGGCCAACCGACACGTACGCCATGGATGAAAAGGAATCATACTGTAACATTCAATAAAAAAAAACGTTGTTTACAACAGAGCTGACTAAGCAAGCCAATATGACCTTGGTCACAACCAATGATTTCCACTCTGTGTTTACCAATTTTGAATCAATGACAGAACTAGGTCAGATAAAAATACAATGCTGCAATCATTACTTATTTACTGTGAGAATAAGGAAACAGTCAAAACTGAACTGAATTTATTAAAAAATTCAAATTCCACACACAAAACTATCATTACAGTAACATGTAATGCAATAAAATAAAATAAAAAAATTAAAACTAACAAACAAGTAATTAAATTACATATACATAACAATCCAGAAAAGCAACAAATTATGTTTTAAATGGGCAATATTATAAGCGATTTTTCTAGCACGAGATCATCCTTATCGAGTTTTATATCGTATTTGTCATGTTAACAACCAAAATTTTAGCCGGTTTAAGTTTCCAGTCGCTGAAAATCAATTCCAAAATTTAAACAAAAGAACAATCTCCTGTTAACAGGAGGTATTAATGCATTTGGTGTGCATGATGTGTCACAAAAGATATATCCTTAATACATCGGCGATCGGGCATCGCCAAAAACAGTAAATTTACTAATTTATAAATAAACATTACCCATGGATATAAATCTTTAATGTGATAGTCGGAGGTCAGTATAACAAGCATAAGGAAAATAGACATTTCTGTTTCAAGTGCTTGCATGGCTGTAAATCGCGATTAGTTCCCGATCGACATCTCGAATGTTACTGTAATGTACAGCGATTATATATGCATGGCGATGAAGAGAAATGTTACAATTTACAAACTACAGGCACAAGATGAAAGTGCCTTTTATAATATACACCGATTTCGAGTGCTAGGTGCAGCAAATAACCCTGATCAATCTTCGACAAGAAAAATTCAAGAACATATTCCTTGTGAAGTAGAGTATAAAGTTGTTTGTGCTGCTGATAAACGTCTATTAAAATCAATAAAGATTTATCGTGGAGCAGATACTGTAGTCTGGTTTGTAAGGAACCTTATCAACGAGATTGATTTTATCCTGATCTTACTTGCTAAGACACAAACAATGAAACCACTAACAGTAACACAAGAAGCTGAGCAGAAATATGTTACATTTGTGATGGGCGCTTTTGCCTCAAGATAGAGCAAGCGATCTCTGTCATATAACTGGAAAGTATCGCTGTCCAGCACATGATAAATGTAATTGACACTATACGTCACCGGATTTCATTCCTGTTGTCTTTCACTATTTCAGAGGATATTATTCTCATATCATTGTTGAATCGTTCAGTAATAAAGATATAATAAACCACCTAAAAATTAATACTAACGAACAAATAAAGTGCATCCCAAATAACACTGAAAAGTACATGTCAATGACACTTGGCAAGTTGACACTTATTGATAGTCTGTAGTTTATGGCAGCACCGTTAGACGAGCTAGTCAAAGTCTGCGGTAAGTTCGATAATTTGACTGAACATTTTGGTGAAACTGCTGGCAGTTTATTGACACAAAAAGTAATTTTTCTCTACGAATATCTTGATGATTGGAGCAGATTTGATGAAACAAATTTACCTGACAAAGATAAGTTTTATTCTAGGTTAAATCTTGAGAGTGTCAGTGGTGATGATTATGCTTATGTTCGATCGCTTTGGGACTTGTTCGGCTGCAAAAAGTTTAGTGATTATCATGATTTGTATCTGATAACAGATGTACTGTTGCTCATAGATATATTTTAAAATATAGCAAATTTCAGAGATGTATGTGCTGATAACTGCGAACTCGATACGACTTGGTATTATTCGGCACTCGAATTAAGATGGGACGCATTACTAAAAAATAGCAAAATAAAACTGGAGTTGTCAACAGACCCAGATATGTTCAACTTTATAGAACGTGGAATTCGAGGCACAATAAGTGTCATAGCAAAACAATATGCCAGGGTTAATATTAAATATTTGCACGATTGCGATAAGACAGCTCCATCGATTTTATAGCCTATCTTGATGCATATAACTTGTATACACATGGAATGTCCGAGTCTATACTAATTGGTCGGTTTAGGTGGATCAGTGAAAAACAGTGTTTTGATGCAACTGATAAAATATTAACAGCAGGATGTGAGGATCTTGATGTTAGTTATTTTGTTCAAGTTGATCTTGTCTATTCTGTTAAGCTTCATGATGCGCAAAATGATTATTCATTTCGTCTAGAATCAATACAGTTAATCATCTGATGAGCAGATAAACTATTTACAGGGTAAACCTGTCTCAAACAATTCTGTTGTTCATAAACTAGTTCCTAATTTGCTTGACAAACGGATGATACATTTGTCATTATAAAACTCGATTACAAGCAGTTGATCATGGTCTGGTATTAAGAAAAGTTCATAGCGTGTTAAAATTTAGCCAATCTTCATGGATGAAGAGTTATATTGGCTTAAACACAACACGACAAGCAGTTGCAAAAAGTGAATTCGAAAAAAAACAACTTTTTCAAGCTCATGAATAACAACGTCTTTGGCAAGACTATGTAAAAATCAGAAAGCGAGTCAATATTGAGAAAGTCAATAACGTTGAACGTCGCAATAAACTTGTAGCATCTGATAATTTTGTTAGGATGCAAATAATTAATGAAAATCTAGTTGCTATTCAACGAAGAAAGACAAATCTAAAGTTAAATAAGCCAGTTTATGGCAGTACTTGAGATATCAAAGTGGCTAATGTACCAATTTCATTACGATTTTGCTAAGGTTAAGAGGCCTGACGCAGAACTGTTATTTACAGATACTGACTCGCTAATGTACAAGATAAAATCTGATGATATTTATCAAGAATTTATCAAGAATTTTACGATACAAGAGAAGTGCTTGATCTTTCAGATTATCCAAAAAATCAGCGGATTTCAATGCAACGACAAGAAAAAGTTATAGGAATGTTTAAGGATGAAACAAATTTTGTACTTATCGTTGAGTTTATCGGATTGCATAGCAAAATATACTGTCTAAAATTAGCTGATAATAAAGTTATGAAACGAGCCAAGGGAATCAAAATAAATATAGTCGATAAGGTGACAGGATTCGATAATTATAAGGCTGCGCTAGACGGGTTTTCTTCATATGTAGAGATGATGTCAATAAGATCAAATTGTCATACAACTGAGACTGATATTATAGCTGGTCTTTGTAATTTTGATGATAAAAGATACTGCTCTGATGGGATCCATACATTTGCGTTAGGATATAAAAAGTATGATAGTATTGATTTTAGCAAGGTGGATCTTTTAGATTGGTTAGTAAAGAAAATTGTATGTGAATGTTAGGAATAGTGGAGAGCAAATCTCTCTAATTTTGTGTAAAATATAAATATAAATCGCCGGCGATTTCAAGTAAACTCCGCAGTAGTTATGTATATGAGTATGGTAACTGAGCCAACCCTATTTTGTCCGACGACGATAATGAGTCAATGATAAGTCCTCGACAGGTAATCAGTAATGAAATCGATACTGCTGCCTCAACAAAGTTGTTTTCATATATTTGTTAGACTAACATGGGGGTCTGGGAGGGGGTAATCATGCTGTCGTCCTAATACAAAAAAGGGTTTGGCTGAGATACCCCCTTATACACAACTACCTATATTTCATCTGGACTTGTGTACGATCCAGTGCGCGCATGGTCGTTCCTAACATCAGAACTAAGATTTGAAACCTTTGGATATGAATAAAATAACTTTAGGTTATTGATCGGTCTCCTGATATTGGAACGTGGAGTGTGAGAATACGTTTGCATCTGTATAATAAAATGGGTAGTTATATCAGGATTTTTTTACATTAACTCGTCCAACACCGCATGGTAACAACTCGTCCAACTCCGCTTGATAACAACTAGTTTACCACTCACGGTAAAAACTCCTCCAATTTCACTTGGTAGCAACTCATACAACAAAACATAACTTGACGATATGATTCAGAATAGTCTCTAGATATGTCGAAAGGTTTTTTAATTTTTATCCGCACCCAGTAGGTGGAGCTAGGGGTGGAATGCTGCCCCTTCATCATAACTCAGAAACTATTGAGATCCATACACTGTGGGTATGGAAGAGGGAAATGTGCATGCGCCTATTCTTGTAATGTTTAACATTGTTTGTATTAATGTTCGAGATATGGACTATCTCAGCTGCACTCATAGCCTTTTCTGTAAATATGCGTATCGCCCCTTAACATAAATGGCGCATAGGCATAATACTCGCATGTAGTGAACGCACAGATAGTGAGAAAGAAAGCGGTCACTTTTTATCATATCAGGAGTAAAGTGCGCTTACTGCGACCGTAGAGATATTGCTGCATTTGAATAATATTAATAATAATAATGACACTGCTATTACATATCTTACTACTATTGGAAAATTCAAGTGTTTGTGTGAACTCTGGAAGTTGATAAAAAATGGGATATGTATCGAATATGGAGTGCGAGAATCGGCTTAAGTGTGCCTTATTGAAAGGTGAAGGTAAGAATGCCTTCTATCTCTGTTAAGAAACATGCTGTTAGTCTAACTTTAAGAATCATACTAGCGCTGAGTGTTTTGCTTATTGTTTCAGTTGAGGCTTTCCCGGGGACAGGGAGGTGGAACCTAAAGAGTCAATCTACTCCCTCTGTTGGCGAATCTGGACATATTCGTGTGATCCGTTCATTCTCTGATCCACATGCAGACACGGTATGGTCACGTTTTGAAAGATATACATCAGGAGCTAAAATCTCTGATTGTTTGTTGTTAGAACTTAGCGCGAAAATATGGACCTAGGCAAGTGAACTACGAGATGATAAGCTTGAGCTTGGGGAACAGAATAAGATTTTGTCTGATAAGTTTGTTAATCTTGAGGACAGACTGGTAAATTAAGAATCACAATCACGGATAAATATTTATTGTTTCATAGAACTGAAGGTACCAGTCGCGAAAAGTGGGATGTTACCGATTGCAAAATTTTAGATTTCCTTAAAGACACTCTCTGTGTAGCTTATTCACATTCCACAGAGATAGAAAGAGTGCAATGGCTAGGTAACAACTGCGCCAAAAACAGTGATACAGGTTCTACCTGCCCAATTGTCGTTAAGTTCGGCAAGTACAAGGACAAAGAACAAATGCTAAATAAAGTACTAGGATTTCTTAAGCACATCGATTGCTTCACGGTATCGGACGATTTTTCCAAGCGTATCAGAGACGAAAGGAAAGAACTGCATAATTATATGACTCAATTCAGACGAGACGGTGAGTACGCTTCCATCAAAGTATATATGTATAACTGGAGCAGGGTGAAAGTTGTAAAAATGCCTTTAACTCGCTACCGACACCAATTTACTAGTAACTGCCATGTCTGAAATGAAGATGACTATATACAATTTTTAAATGGAATCATAGAAAGATGTTTTTCGAGATTTTCTTCATGAAATATTGAATGCATACTTTTTGGGGACACATAACCATATTTAAAGAAGGAAATGCAGTTGAAAAAATCGACAACTTTGTTCCGCAAAAACCTTAAATAAAATTGGCGATTTGACTGATGGAGAGATCCAAGGAAAAGAGACCCAGCTGAGATGTGTTGAGCACAGATCAAGGCCTAGTACCATAATGAACTGAGAATAAATGTTCAATGTCATTGAATGTTTATTCGACCTTTGTCGTAACAAAATTTGAACAATGAATGTGTAAACGTACAGGATGCACATTTGGCAGGATTGATTATTTAACATTCGACAAAGATATGTATCAGCCGCTCAGAGGAAACTGATGTACTTACTCTACTGAATGCTGTAGAACAAAGGAAAAGCACTTGCATCAAATAAAACAATATATATATATATATATATATATATATATATATATATATATATATATATATATATATATATATATATAAAGTGTCCATTTTGTGATAACGAATACAAAAAATACCACGAAGAAGAAATACCAGATCATGAAAACAAAATAAGATATAGTTTTTGGTCTAATAGATGCTCTGGACAAACCATGGACACTTATGCATTTGAAAATTCATTTGTTTTATATGTAAATGATTATGAAACTTGCCTCTGCAAAGCAACATATTTGTAACAAAGCTTAACGCGCACCATATATACATTTGAGACTAACTGCATCAAGGGGTTAGACAGTTGAAATAGAAAGGCACAGATAGAGATATTATTTATCATATGCTTCGAATACAGGGCATTTTAAGATTAGCGTCGCTGTAAGGAAAGCTACGTCAAACATGAAAATCATTCTTTTGAATTATGACAAAATTTGTTTCCATTCCTCCAGAAAGGTAACAAGAACACAAAGATGATGTAAGAAAGGAGGTAGATCTAGAGATGAAATCACTGAGGGAGGATCAATTGTGAAATTTACATAAAACAAGATAGGCGCATGGATCCAATCACTAAGACTATGAATTGTAAAATTTACCCAAATAGAGGAAGGTCTACAGATGCAATCAACAAAGGAGGGTAAATAGTAAAATTCCCTCATATGAATGTAGCCCTATAGATTGCTACCACCGAGGTATAATAGGTTGTATAATTTACACAAAAGAAAGCTGGTTTATAGATGCAACCACCGAGGGTTGTAAAACATTTACAAAAAAGGTGTAGATGCAACGGCCGAGGGATAATAGGTTATATAATTTACACAAAAGAATGTGGGTCTATAGATGCAACCACCAAGGGATAATAGGTTGTATAATTTACACAAACGAAGGTAGGTTTATAGATGCAACCACCGAGGGATCATAGGTTGTATAATTTACACAAAAGTAGGTAGGTCTGTAGATCCAATAACTGAGAGTTCATAAGTTACAATAAACTTACTCAAAAGCCTAGTAACCTTACTTAAAATGTACCACGGCTAAATACCCTGACGTTCATGTCTCACTGGTCAACAAGTAGATGCTTTTCAGCAAGACACATGCTAAATATTGACCTTCCTGTCTCATTGGTGCACAGGCACACGCATTTCAGCAAAATCCATGCCGGAGGAAATGTGTAATGCAGGCAAAATCTGACATATATTTGAACAATAAACAATCGAGCATAAATATTTACCTTTACTCAGTCACGTGGAATATTTTGTTATGTGTTGATCAATATTAATTTTAACACAGAAAAAGGAAATATATTTTAACTCCGTGAGAATAAAGCATATCTGATAAAGAAAACAAATAAAACATGATCACATAGCAATAAAGAGGTCCAGAATGACAAAAAGTTCCCTGAATAGCAAACATCTAAAATACTTATTGAGTTTTATTCATAAAATGTTTGGTTGCGATAGAAAAATTTTCACTGTGGCACATGTAATAATAATCCTTATGAAGAAAGATCTTACAGATAAACGACAAGAAAGCATACAGAATACCATGAGAACAAAGTTAGGTCAGAGACGCATGAGTGTCTCCAGGTGCAGTATTTACGATTGGAGATTGGTCAATTACACAATGGAACCAACTTAAAGTCACAGTTACGCCGTCAACAGGCGCCATTTATCGTTGCTATGGTGGTAAAATTGGTTCATAATTGCAGGCGAAATGTGGCTTATAACCATGATTTGGATGGCCTAGGGTGGAGTAGTAAAAATAGTTTCCTGTATTTGGTTGTTGAGTTGAATAGTTCTACTTCGCCAAAATTACGTTACGGAAAGTTAATGAAGAGAAACCATACAGTTGCGCGGTTGATAGGCAATTGGGAAGTTGTAAGATATGTCGACTTTTATTAATCAGAGTCAAGTTATTTATAGAATATACACGTTGGACTTTCCAGTTTGCAACGGTAGTTGTATGGGTGTCGTTGAAATCAGGGGAAACTTATGACTCCTAGCGGGATTCGTACCAGGGTTTGATATTACTGGCTCAAGTACCCCTTTTCGATTGTTAAAGGAAATAAATTTATGATGGCAGCGGTGAGATGTTTGATTAGTTCTGTGATAATTGTAATTGATTTGGTTTGTTTATGCTTGGTGCAGACTATTCTTTAGCAACTAGAAAGACAGACGTGTCATATAATGTTAACAAAATATATATAATAATAGAACGCCTTTAAACATTTAATTTATTTAGTGTGCGAAAGTAGATATATTTGTTTTCTCTTAAGAAAAATGTTTAATTTGGTTATACTTGTATATTGGTTGCATGTGTTCAGACACGACTTGATATTGTATCTAGAATGTAATGCAGCGATGATACAAAAAAAAAATATATTTGGTTTGAAGGGTGCTTGAATTCAAGAGGATCTCTGTCAGTGAAGCAGCGTGTAATGTCTTCCGCACGTACTGGATCGAGTAGAGCAAAAGAAATGACTTTTCCTTAATAAACTAATCTCAGATGAACTAAAATTATTAGAATACTTTGACCGTGAAATCCTCTGCATACCAGGTTAATGAACTTGGCTTATAATCTTAAATTAACTAGAGAAGATCCATTCAAAAAAAGGTATTTGACAATTTGACAACGTGCCTCCCCCCTCGCCCCCCCCCCTCTATTAAGCTTCTATAAATAGAGATTTAACCAATTTCAGCATTCATCCCACTTTGTTTAAAGTAAAATCCCATAATTACGGTAGTGAAAGACCTCCTTTTGCAGCTAACTGAAAACTTCGTACTTTGGAATGCGTGTCTGTGAATAGCAATCATTGACAAGTAAAATTTATTTGAAAGCACCTCCCCCCCCAATATTTTGTTAGGTTGATGAGCTTCATACTGAATTTAGTGAAATCCCTTAACAGATTTGGCAAAATGAATAATAACAACAACAACCATAACAACAATAACAGCAATAATACCTCTACATATGTTTGTACCTGCTTTGAATAAGTTGATAAGTTTAATACTGAATTTATTGAAATTCCGTAACAGATTTGGCAATAAGAATGACATCAACAACAACTACAACAAACAATAACAACTACAATAATAAAATTATAACAACAACAACAAAATAACTCTACATATGTTTGCAACCGATATAAATATCAATCAGTTAACAGGCAACTATTTCTTAGAGAGTAATAATCATTGTACGCCGCGACAGGCAAGTAGGAAATACAGAAGGGGAATTATTATAAATTATTGTGTTGGCTACAGTTAGAGGTACACATAACTCTTTATTTGTTAAGCCCTTACCACTGTCTATTCATTGGCGACTCTTGTCGCCATTGTCGCCTATTGAAGCAAGGCAGATAAAACTTGTGGACATAGTGATGTTTAGTTCCTTGTGACCTCGTCTCCGTGCGAGGACGATAAATTGTATGGAAATGCACGTGCATTCGGTGCCAGGTCTGAAGATCTGAGGTACAAAACCATAAAGAAGGGAGAGTCTGAGAATGTGAGGTCGGACATTTACAACTGTACCTCGTATCCAGTTCCCAAGAGAGTGATTAGTTAGCCAACTGATATTCTGGTCAGGACTACAGACACCCTCATAACAGATAAGTTAGAAAAATTAGGCACAAACATGGACCATTATTTTAGCGAAAGATCGGTCAAGAGCCGCAGTGAGATAAAAGATGGAAGAGAGACACCAGCCCCGCAGGAGACCAAGGAAGTCGACACTGGTAAAACAAATGTTAGTTCTTCTCTGGTTCGAATTCTAACTAAGGCAACAGTTAAAGAATACACTTACAATGGTTCTCAATCTTTTCTCGACTATATGACTAATTTCGAACACTGCGCAATGATTAATGATTGGAGCGAAACAGAAAAGGGGTTGCGCTTGCCTACATGTTTAAGGAAAGATGCCATCCAAGTCTTAACAGATCTTCAGGTCTAGCCCGGTGAAGTCGAATTTGAGAAGGTGAAAGCTTCCTTGGAAGCTTGCTTTGCGCCTCGCAACCAAGATGAGTACTACAACGCGGCGATCCGAAGCTGTTTCAGGAGAAGGGTGAAACGCTCGCTGAATTAGGCCAAACAATACAAAATCTGGTTTTGTTGGCATATCCCGGTTTTCTTAGGGGCAGTCCAGAATACAAACCTGCAACTTGAAATTTGGCGTCATCGCCCTAGCAGCTTGCAAGACGCCATCAGGGTAGGGTTCAAATGGGAGGCTTTCCTGCTTGCCTGTGTAAGGCACAAACCAGTACGTTCTGCCTATAGGTATCATGAAGAGTCTGAAGAAATGTGTGAGGAGAGTACAGATGATAGAACTGTAATTGAACAGCTCGAAACAAAAGTAGAAGAATTAATGGAACAAAATAAGAAGTAGACCGAAGAACATAAGTAAAGAACAGATCGTTGGCACCAGTCGAAATATAAGCAGCATGATGCAAGGCAATCAGAGGTCCAGTGTTGGAATTACAATTGTTTGGTCATTACCGCATGTGAATGCACTTAGCCTTTAAACAAAGACAATGAACAGTTGAAAAGAGAGACCAACGCAAAGGATACTCTAAGAAGATAGGAAATACAGAAAATCCCAAGCCCGTACGTTATCTAGACGAAGAAACGGGACTGTACACGCAATGTCTTTTTAATGGAATAGAGGTTGCTCTGCTAGCAGACAAGGGCGCTCTTGTTTCTATCAGCAGCAAGCGGCTGCACGAGGCACTTAGTCAACGAATGCCACAACTCAGCACTGTCGATTGCCAGCTCATCTGTGCTTCCAGTCACAAAAATTGAGACCAATGGTCAGGCGGAATTTTTCATTGCTTGGAAAGGCGTCAAAACGTGACATGTTTTCGTCGTAACTGACATCAGGCCTGATGGAATTATTGGGTTTGATGTTTTCCGTCTGCGTAAGTGCGACATTAGTATTACACAGTGTACACTGCAAATGCAGGGACAAAAGCTTCCGTGCTATTTTACGGGTTCAAGGTGTTGTCATCGTGTCACCTTAGCTGAAAACATCAGGGTCCCGGCAGAGAGGCAAATTATCACTCGAGGTTGGATGGCGAATGTTGGACGTGGGAAGCTAGCTGCAGTCAGTATTGGAGCCTATATCACTGTTTTGACATGGAACGAAAATCCTCGTCTCGGAGCAGATATCAAGACGATAGAAGAAACAGTGCCAATACGTTGCTAAACCCAACTAAAAATGAGGTAAACTTGCAGGCTGGTGTTTGTTGTGCTGCAGCCAGTGCAGGCCTATCGACACAAACTATCGACCGTTCCATATAGGATTCGAACAGCATTATACCTTTATATTCGTCGGAGTTATTTGAGAGATCAAGCAGCCATTTGACTACTGATCAAGCAGCGGCCTCTAAGAAAAAGTTTAGTGAATTTTGCACAGTGTTTGCTAAAGATAATGACGACTTGGACAGAACAAATTGTATGAAGCACTCTGTCAAGATAGGGAATGCCGCGCAGATTCGAGACCCGCCCAGAACATTACCGTTCCATCTCCGACAGGAAATTGACGTTCAAGCGGACGATATGTTGAAAAGGGGAGTTATCGAACCGTCCGTTAGCCCTATGGCTGCTCGGTGATATTAGTAGCAAATAGGATGGGAAGAAGAGGTTTTGCGGGAACTATAGGGATCTAAATGCAGAGAAGAATGCATACCCTCCGCCTAGAATTGATGATAGTCTTCATTCCCTGCCGGTCATAAGCTGGTTCTCGACATTAGGTTTGCTGTCGGGGTACTGGCAAGTAGAAACTGAGCAGGCAGATTGACCTCTAAGACGGCGTTTGCAACGAGAAGGGTCTCTATCAATTTACAGTCATGTCGTTCGGTTTACGCAATTCACTCGAGACCTTTGAACGACTAACGGAAGCCGTCCTTGCCGGGTTGTAATATGAAGTTTGGCTGATCTATCTCGACGACGTAGTGGTGTTCGGAAGCACGTTCGAGCAGTTGCTGGAAAGACAAGCACGGGTTTCTACCTGTCTTCTAAGAGACGGTCTAAAGGTGAAACCCAGCAAATACACACTCTGTGCGCGAGAGGTTCGGTATATTGGTCATACTATTTCAGCGGCAGGAGATACCACTGAGCCTGAGAAAGTAACTGTTGTTATCAAATGGCAGACTACAAAATCAGTTACCGCAGTGCAGAGGTTCTTTGGGTTTTTTTTATTGTTTTCGGCGATACGTAGGGCACTTTGCTGAATGTACATCTCACCTACACTGGTTAACGACAAATAACTCTGTTTTCCGCTGGTCAGATGAGCATCAGGCAGCAGGCAATGGGACAACTCTGCACCAGTGCTAGTTGTACCGGCCTTCAAAAGCCTCTCTATACTGGACACAGATGCGAGTGGCGAAGCCATAGGATCTGTCCTGTCCCAGAACATCGACGGAAAAGAAAGAGAAGTAGCTTACGCTAGTCGGTACCAGAACAGAACAGAACGCCAGTATTCTATCACTCGTCGTGAGCTGTTGGTAATCTTTACGTTTTAGTATTCCATGAGTAACAGCTTGTGAATAATTGTTTATCCATAGCCACTGTCTTAGACAAACTTATACAGTCTATTTACAGAGATTTTGTTTTGTTTGTGAAGGGTAAACTGCATTTTGTTTCTTCTTCAACTCCAAATGCTATGCAGCTTGAGTATGTACACAAACATTCATTTTTTGTTCTTATTCTTGTTTCTTCATCATCCTGTATCACATAAGCTTTCGCTTTCTAGATATTTCTTTAAATATCTAGGTATGTCTTCTATCGTTCATGTTTTCACTTTTATCAGTCAAAGAAAAATCGTGCAAATTAGATATCATTGTCAAATAGTATTTGTACCAATTATTGCCTCTTTCATATGCCGTAGTGACAACTCTGTCTCTATGCCACTGATCATCCAGATAATGTACAAAATCTTCCCTGCATGAATGCACAGTGTGAGCAGATTACTGTATTAATCATTCTTTAATTCAATAATGTTTTATAATATTTTGTCTAAACATTTATTTCTAAAGTAACATGTTTGCCATCTACGTTTGCTCATTCACATAATTTAATTTATTTGTCGCTGGAATGAATTGATAATTGTGGAAGCGACTGGGCATCAGAATCGTGGCAAAGATGTCTAGATAGCTGTTTCCTTCACTTTGAATTAAAGTGAAAACTATTCGGAACTATTTAAACCGCCTAGCTGTCAGGGTTGTGGTTACTTAAGTTTTCTTTATAATATTCTTGTTCGGGTTAATTAGTATGCCAACTGTGATCATGCTACCTTAATTAAATATACATTAAGCTGAGAGGAAAACTGAGCGAATGACGGTCATAGCACGAGCACGCTCAAATTGATTGACAAACGCTCGGACGGACAAAATGACTGACATGACTAATCACATTATATCATCACATGTGCGGAAAATTGGATATTACTATTAAAAATCCTCAACATAATAAATAGGCGCGTTTGATAAAAGGAAACGTTTAACTCAAGCAGAACTATGTATAAACATAAAATGACATGGATACTAAAAGTCTGGCAGTGACAAGGAGGCACACTAAAAACAGCGCAATCATATAAATATGTATTCAGATAAAATAAATACATACCAGACAAAAAATATAAATAACACTCATACATACCGCATGCTAGCAAAACAGCAACACAGAGAAAAACGCGTTGTACATGTTCATCTTCAAATGAAGAAAAAGGTAATTGCAGCGCTGAGCAAAGAACAGATATTTTACCAGCTGCAATGGCGTTTATATACGGTCGGTCCTTGCAAGAAGAACACGAGTAGGTGTGACCGACCGTTTGCTCTTTTGTTAGTCAGATAGACCAATAGAAATGTACCTGTAGATAACTGTCCATAAGAAGGCCCTGCAAGCCTAATTGTAATCGTCTAGCTATATTACACCTTTCAAGATGATGTACGTATTTATGGCGTGGAAACAACAAGAATTATTTAAATAATACAGCTGCAAGAAAGCATTCAGGTACAAACGGTAGGGTTTAATGCATATTTATATGTCATATAGGAAAATATTCAAGATGGTCATTTTGAGATTGATGTTAAGACATATATTTATTGGTTTAAAACATACTATTTTTATTTGATATATAGCAATTGCATATGTTTATGACTGAAGGCTATTAGTGACGGTTATGACTGATAGTAATGCTACCTAAATCGTTGATAAAAGAATGGTTATTGATACTGACTCTTAAATGAATAAATGTATCAGTCATTTGTAGCAAACGATAATTCATAAATGTGGCAGTCACCAAAGGTAAAATATCACACCCAAGTAGTCTTTAAGGGAGGATACAGGGAATCTCAGAAAGATGTAATAATAATAATAATGAGGACTTTGTATAGCGCCTAATCTTTAGAAGCTCTAAGCGCTTTACAACATCTGACAACACTTAGAAAACATATATAATGATATGATTACAAAATTAAAAACAAACACCACGAAAGTAGAAACAGAAAATATGCTGTAAATATTTAAGGCAAGGATACATTATTAGGTCTTTAAGTCTGTTCTTGCAGTTGAAATAGGTGAGTTTTAAGAGCGCTCTTGAATGAGATCACTGTATCTTTGTGTCTGAGTGCAGTGGGCAATTCGTTCCACGTTGCTGGGCCCTGGTATGCAAAAGAGCTTTGTCCATATGATTTCATCTTCATAGTGGGAATAATGAGAATACGTGTGTCAGAAGAGGTGCGTAAGCATCTTGCCGGTGTGTACACATGGGTGAGGTCAGATAGGTATGTTGGGCTGGAGCCCGTCAATGAGCACAGAGAACAAATTTTGTGTTTAATTCTGGATCGTATGGATAGCCAGTGTAGGGTACAGAACAGGGGAGAGGCGTGCTATGATCGTGGTACTCTAAGGATGATTCGAGCAGCTGTATTTTGAACTTTTTGAAGTTTCTGATGTAGATATTGAGACGAACCAGACAGAATTGAGTTACAATAGTCCAGTCTTGAAAGTACTAAGGAACACACGAGTGTTTTAGTGGCATCAACTGAAAGATACTTGCGAATGGAGGTGATTCGTCTCAGCTCAAGATATGCAGACTTGCATATGTTCATGACATGTTGGTGCAACGAGAGAGTACTGTCGAGAGTGACACCGAGGTTTCGTACTGACTGTGTGAATTTAATGTTGGTGTTGCTGATATTTATTGTCTGAGGTAAAGGATATGAATGAGAAAGTCTTTGTGTTTTAATCAGGATGGCTTCAGTTTTATCATCATTCATCTGCAGCTTGTTACATGTCATCCATGATTTCACATCGGAAATGCACCTCTCTATGCCTTGGATGGTAGCTTCAACTTCAGCTGGATGGCTAGATTTGTATATTTGGGTGTCATCAGCATACAATTGGTGGGACACTGGATGATGATCTATGACACTTGAGAGTGGCTGAGTGTATAGAATGAAGAGAACGGGTCCAAGAACAGACCCCTGTGGAACACCACAGGATAGATCAACTGGGCTGGAGTGTTTTCCATTTGCGGACACAATTTGTGTCCTGTTGACCAAGTAGGACTTGAACCATATTAAGGCCGTATCATGAATGCCAAATACATACTGGAGACGGTGAAGTAATATATCATGGTCTATAGTGTCAAATGCTGCAGACAAGTCAAGGAGTGTGAGGACTGTAATCTTTCCGCCATCCAAAGCAGAGAGAAGGTCATTGACTACTTTCAGAAGAGTAGTTTCAGTACTGTGGCAAGGGCGATATGCAGACTGTACATTGCTAAAAAGACTGGTTGAATTCAGATGAGATACAAGTTGGGATAGAACAACTTTTTCTAAGATTTTTTTACATGAATGGCAGATTAGAAACTGGGCTGTAGTTCTTTAAATCATTACTCCTTGTCAGTTTTATGATCCCTAACCTGTGCTAGAAATAATTTACATGAAAAAAGCTATGATTCTAAAAAAGAAAACTAAAACAATAATATGCTAGAAAACAAATAATCTAATTTTCAACAATTCTATTTATCTATCCGTTTTTACTTTTTATTATGATTAAGAAGCGCTTCAATGAAATAAAACTAGTTATGGTTTTTCATCTATATTACCACTTTGATCCATTATTTATTCTCCAAGCGAATCACCACATCCTTAAAATGTTATAGACGTAATACATAAATTTGTTAATAAAACCACCAACCACCACGACAAGCTCACTCGAATCCCATATCCCTGTTACTTCATCCATGGTTAGACGAGGTTTCTTTAAAAAAATATTTTTGACCCACACCTTCATTACTTAGAACGGCAATTTCATTAGTGTTAACTGTCAGAGCACAAGTAGTTTGCAACTTATATAGGGAGATAGGTAGCGGAGTGGATAATGGTTAATCAATATTTCGTTTACTACTATCCATTTTAATGTGCAGAATTATCCCTTGTTCTGATTTCTGTAATTGGTAGCGATGGCATAAATAGGGTATCCATGTGCTGTTAAAGGCATGCATTGAGTATCCACATGCTATTAAAGGCATAGCTAGATTATCCGTAATATGTTAGAAGTAGCTAAAATAAGTCCTCGTGCTCAGTCCACAAATTTCTTATTTTTGCCATAAGAGATATAGTAATTTATATTTGTGCTGAATATAATCTAACTGCTTTCTCGTTAGAAACAATATGGATACAAAAAAGATACGCGTGGAGAAAGAACAACCCCATCAAGCATGCGAGGTTAGGTGCAAAAATGTTTTGTAATGTAAATGAAGCATGTAGATAACCAGTCTATATAACTAACAATTCTCTTGTCCAACTAGTTCTTATTTTAAAATTAAAAAAAAATCAAGGAAGTTTTTAAAGTTTAACAGTTCTCTATTGAAAGATATAGCATACATAACAATTGCAAGAACTTTTTTCTTTCCATTGTTACGTTGTCAGAAGCGCACAAAATACTAGAGTGACGGAAGAAAGTTATATATGACCGACTCACCCTTAATTAAATTTGTGGATTTGAATCGTGAACTAAAAATCAACTTAGGAATGTCTTATATTACAATAACCGTTAACTACAGAAATTATATGACGTAAGATCGTCCCAATAAAATAAGAAGCAAATGCAATTAAAGAAGCCCTTGATAGAAAGATACCATGAATGTTATTATTATGAGATCTGCATAAATCTGTTTTAATTGTAAGCAGTTAAAAAATAGTGCCTTATCTTGATATTTGGATGAGGTGCCGTTTCTTCTATTTGCACAATTATAGTATTTACACACCCACCCGTTTGGATGTAAGTTGACAGTGTTCGAGACCCACTGGCGAAAATCGGGTTATTCATTGATGAATAAAATGATACCATGTGCATTATTTAGATGAATGATATTTTTCATTTTTAAAATCAGCAGAGGGTACAAAACAAACAGATGTGTGTGCAAATGCTACAGCCACACAACTTGTATTCATTCATTCATCTTTATTTTCAATTTTAGTACCAATGAAAATAATTTGTAGAGAATCAATAAGACATGACGTAAAATTTTGCATATAAATCACCACATAAATGCATACATACATACATACATACATACATACATACATACATACATGCATGCATACATAAATACATACATTTATTATTATTATTATTAGTATTATTATTGTTGTTGTTGTTGTTGTTGTTGTTGTTGTTATTATTATTATTATTATTATTATTAATATGTAGAATTTTAGTGATCGTCGTTATATGTAAAGGTATTATCCCGATTATTTGGTGATTGACTATAGTCCACATGAATAGGAAAAGGCAATATGGCCCTCTCCAGCAGCAAAGTAGTTGCACATTCCGATGGATTGAATAACACAAACAATTCAATCTTGAGGGCATGAAGGTCAAGAATTAATATACAAATGTACCACTCTATGTCCTATATGCGGACAGCGATATATCATATTAGTGTCGATGACGTTATCTATAGAAAAAGTATTAATTCTGACAGGCCGGGGTGGGTGGGACTACCTCTTCTTGGAAAGAGAACTTAGCTCACATTTTTGAGGAGTCATGCAACCAATGATTATTGCAAAATTAGAGCCAAAACCCATCCAACCAAAAACAATAACCGTTAGCAGTGTAAATATGTAAATAATGAGTCCATACTTTTTCTTTCGACATTTACGTACACGATAACGTTAAAAATAAAAAAAATAAAAAACTAAGAAGACAAGACTGCTTTAGTACATTTGGAGAATCATTAAAACTGTCTGATTTCCGATACTAAAGTGTACGTAAATATAGTAATGTAGTTTCCTAGGGGTATACAAGTCGATAAGCACCGTAGGCTTCAACAAGTCGCCAGATTAAGTAGAGAGAAGAATTGAACTTTTAAGTAACACTAATAGCACATTAATTGCATCAAGGCGCAACAAGACAGGTTCTCACTAAATAAATCAATATATACTGACGTCTAAAATGTAAGACTAGAATGAATTGGTTTTAGATTCTAATATAACTGCAGATACAGAATATGCATTTTACTAGAGACAATTATTCACAAGACAGTCAAATTACATCTTTTACACTGTATGTTATTCTTTCTCTTTTATCATTCATAACATACTGTTCAGAGTGCAACGTTAGAACTCAGCATGTATTATATTGTTGACTTTGTTAGAGATATGAAAACTTGCACGAAATGATTATGTTTGAATTATCAAAACTCTGTATAATTTTATACTGTACATTGACTGTATTAGTTTCATAATGGTTAATATGCTAATTTTACTATAGCAAAGTGACACAATATCTTCAATACCGATAACTTCAATACTGCGACTGAGTTAGATTGTGAATGAATAACAATGTTTATTGGAGCGCTTATCTCGAGAGAAAACCTTTACAAAAACAAGAGAGATAACATTAAATTATGTTGCATTTGTGACTGCTAAGATGTGACAGCTGAGGAGTGTGTGTGTGTGTGTGTGTGTGTGTGTGTGTGTGTGTGTGTGTGTGTTATTTGGGTTTTTAACGTATCTTTAACAATTTTTAAGTCATGTATCGCTACGATGTCTGCAGCGTGCAAGTTTATAGTGATGTCTGGAACTGGGGCATCATGCCCCAGAGATGTAGCATGATGTCCAACCTTTTCACATTATCGTGCCATCACGCCGACCAGTCCAAACACTAACGTTTAAATGCTGAGCGCCTAGCAAGGCAGCTGTTAGTATCATTATTATAAGCCTTTGGCGTGATTAGGCCGGGGGTTCGAACCCTCGACCTCCAGCATCCGAGGCGGACTCTCTAAGTACTAAGCATCCGGAGTGGTCCCGACAGCAGAGGAATTAAAAATTTGAAATCTACAAAGATGACTTACTGGGTTGCAAATAAAATTACTTGGAAATGAATCCACTTATGTCACACAATCAGGGAATGAATAATAAAAAACTTAAAGGATTTGGTATTCTTTGCGCATGATAACAATGTCGACAATGATGAAAATGTTGACAATTCTCTTCATTAATAAAATAGATGTTCGAGAAAGCATTTTCAGTTTTGTATTGTAGAATCAGCCAACAACTGATTAGTAATAATATCATACTGTTGACATTATCTTTTTCATGTTCTTGATTAGCACATTGTTCAGCTTTAAAGACTTGGACTTAAGTAATATTATCATACTTTTGAAATGCACGTCACCTTTTTTACCATTCTGTCAGGTATAGTTAGATATATTCATCTATATGACTGTGAATTAAAGCTGTCTTCGACAAAACCGATTGTCTTTGAGTGTCGGTATGGGTTCATTCGATATCTAAAACATCTGTCAAGACAACTGCAGTTTCGGTTCATGGGTCACGACGAATTGCCACATAAGGCTTCGTTAGATTTATAATCATCTTTGACTTCTCACCTAAGTCGAAAGTAGCACAGTAAATGGGGCTTCTGGACCACTTTTATCACTACGTGATAAAAGAGTGGTCGATTGTCCCCATGGATCTATATTACTGGGGTGTGGGGGTTCTGGACCACACTTGACTCTTTTTTTCTTGGTCTTCTTTCCATTTTGCCTTATTTTGGTATGTCTTTGTGTCCATGAGCGAAGGTGTGAATTCCGTTGTTGGAGTATCGTTTATTATCAAAGGGGCATACTCCTTTTTGTTAATGAGTGTTGTGGATAGCTGGTGTCGTTGTGAATGGAAAGTTCTCATGAAGAAGTACTGGAGATGTCTATACAGTGATTGTGTGTAATGCTGGTGGGTGGTTACATTGGAAGTGACGGATTTGTTTAATTCGTTTGCTTTTTTTTACGTGGATGCCATCGTCATGAGTGATGCAGTACATTTTGGATCGAAGTCCATAGAATTCCGTGATGGGTATGCCATGCGTTTCATCTTTAAACTTTCCCAGCACCATTTTTATTGTTATCGTAGTGGAAGGGATGGTCTCGTGGATAATCGCTGAGGTCGAAGAGTTCATGATGTTGATAGAGGTCTGGGTAGACATTGTCAGCGTTAATTTCGTTGACGAATGAGTCCGTATCGGTCATGATTAGTGTGGCTTTATTACCCTACTAATGCTTGCTGAAATCGTAGTGAAACTCGAGCATGAGCATTTTGGAGAGATCGAGAACGGCTGCTCCGACGTAGATAGGTTTGTCCAGCAAGAGATTAGGTTTTTTTCTGGATTCGACAGCGACGAGTTCTTCATCGAAGATTTTTATGCTGACAAAGGCATCGTTGGCCACGAGCTTATCTCGTCGACCTTGGTTATTAATGATTTCGACTTTCTTTCGATGTCTAATGTTTTACATTCTTTTTCCCGAAGATGCTATTGTTCATGAATTTGAAGAAGCCTTTATCGAAGTCCGTGGTGGCATTGGTGCATTGTGCTGTGTTGAAATCGATGTAGGGTTTTATCCACGGAGGTTGACAAAACTTGAATATTCAGTGAACTTTTTCAAGAACGAGTCCGTGCTGGAGAACTTGTTCGAGCAGCCGATAATGCATTTTGTAGTGTGTTTTGTGGTTGAGATTGGGTAGGAATTTTTTCACCTTAGCATCTCCGAGTCCAAACTGCTTCTTATGTTTCATCTGTTCAGGAGAAAGCATCGACAAAAATGTGTTCAGCATACAAGGGATAATCGTTATGAGCATCGTGGAGATGTGGTGGATAGCTGAGATCGACTTCGGTAAAATAGACCCCAGTCGTCGAGATATCATGCCTGTCTTTCTTGGAAGAATTGTTCTTCGCTGATCCAATGAAAATCTCCCTAAAGAAGGGATTGTGACATGGCCCAAACATAGAGATTGTTGGTGTAGAGGTAGAGGATGTACACGGGAGGTTTGGTGGGGTCGTGGGGTTTCATGTATTTGTGGTTGGCCATGGCATGCTTTTTGCTGATGACGGAAATACCTCCTCATACCATTTGTTCGGTGAATATGAACATGTCTGGATCGGCGAGGAATTCTAAGGTCACACCAGTTTTTTAAGCATGGCTTCCCAAGAAAGTCCTGGTGAGGAGAAATACCAGAGTGGATCGAGTTGGTTATGGCTTAAGCATGTGCGTCTGAAATATTTCAAATACGTCTGCGAGCAGGAGCTCATCCGTTTTGAGATAAACGTCATGATAATCACCCAGGGTTGTGCAGATGAATTCGTTTCATATCTTGTTCGCATACTGATATTCGTCATCCTTGATTCATGTCAGGCTCAGATGGGAATAAAACTCTTTGGGGTGGTAGCGATGTTTCGTCGAAGCGTAAGGAGGAATCGATGTATTTAAAGGTATAAACTCCTTTTTGCTTGAGAAGTTCGGCTTTATCACCAATTTCTTTCTCGAGGTGGGTGAACTGAAGACAGCTTTTAGGCTAGTTCTTCCAGCGATGTTGACATGAACTGAAACGAATCGATGAATCGGAATGGTCCAATGGTCACTGACATACACTTTTAAAAGTTGTTGGAGATGCATTTGATTTGAGTTCTTCGGCAAGAATCGATTTGAGGTGAGGATTATTGCATGAGCAGCTCATTGATAGTGACCGGTGATATGGCAGTGGTCTCTGACTTTGCTATCATGCAGCTTGAAGTAGTCTTCGCAGATGTTACATCGTTGAGCTGCCTTTTGTTGTCTCAGTTGTGCTTTGGCGAGTGGAATGGTCGGTGCTAATTTTTTTTCGGATGTCCTGGTTGCGTTCTAATTCATGTTGGTAGCTAGGAATTGCTTGGGCAGTGCCACGTGCTTACTTCCACTTAGCGGTGTGAATTTGAAAATTTGAAACGAAATAATATTGACTCCGGCATGACTCCGGAAAAGATCCATGCTGATCCTGACATTTGGTAATCTTCGAGGCGACGCTGGATAAACGACTAGGGGATGCCAAAGATGGGACTGAAATCATCACTGTGATAGACGAGGAGGTATTTGGCTGTGATCATCACGTCGATGCTCTTGTGTTCCTTGACCAGATGAACGTTGAGAGCGACTCCCAGTTTGATGACAGTGTGTGCGCGCAGTTCAGTTGTAGAATGTCCTGCAAGAGTTTTTGATCGGTTCCGTGCTGAAGGACATGGAAATGGTAGTAAATAAGTCTTTTGTCAGCACCTCAGTGGCTCGATGCGTTTCATCATGGTCTGTGAGAGTAGTCCGACTCCGGATAAAATCAACATCATCGAGTTGGCTAGTGCACCTGTGGAGATGACTCCTGTGGCCGTTATGTCAAGAGGAACCATCCAAATTACTCTCAATATGCGTTTCTAAAAGCGATAATACAATTCTTCTTAGCGACCTGCTCTACCGATAAGTTCTAGTTTATGCGGTTGAAGTCGAGGATGGGCTTCATGCTCCTAAACTCTTGATGAGCGTTTCAAGCTGTGGCAGGTAATCTTTGAGGAATTTGATGTGAGTTTGATCAACTTGGATAGTTCTATCGTCGAACTCGTTGATGGAGTCACGACTTCGGTATTCTAGATGACAGATTCCTTTGATATTGGTCATCTGGTTTAATTTAAAATGATCCGCTAAGGTGTCCAGATCCACCTACAGATTCATATGCTCTAAGTCCTCATAAGAACTAGCCACCACTGCTAAACGAAATGTGATAGTGTATGGATCGCCACGGTGGTATCTGTACAGATGATAAACATCATTCGCTATTTTCTCCACGTTTATATTTACTTTTTCGTAAGCTACAATTTCTTGAGAAAGCTCAATCACATCCATGAAAGATCCATACTTGGAAGGATTTACCTCCTGACAGGCTACAGGAGGATTGACAAAATGTCCCTTGACGATGGCGTCATCCTCTTTAAGAACATTGTCCATCTTACTCTGGAGTTGTTCCCTCTTAAAACTCTCCAGGTAGTAATACGCAGCCACACCCAGATTAGGATCCACTTTCCCATGCTCTCCGTTTATGGTCACGTACCATAAGGCTTCTATGGCCTTAGCAGGTTCCAGGAGCTCATCGTCACTTCCACCGACATATCGTTCGTCGAGATCCATCACCGACAAGATCGTATCTACGTCCTCGTACTCCAAGCCAAAGTGCGGGACAAACTTTTTGCTTGTCGATAGCGTCTCAGATTTAGATTGCCGCGAAAGCTCTTTCGTGATACCACTTTGTCCATGCAGTCGTGATCTTATTGGTGGGCCTCGTCATCTTCCTTTCTACCAAACCGTCGTCTTTTGACGTAGCCTGTTCTCACGATGGCGTCCGCGAAGTTTGAATGTTGTGAACGATGCCTTCGATGGTTTTGACTAACCGTGCTGACTCTCGATCGTTGAAACAAATTGACGACCGTCCAGTATAGATCGTTGGCCTTTCTGAGCCGCTGTTGTTGTATGTACCCCACAGACAGATGAGACCGTTTCACGTCTTGATGTTCCCATCTCTTGTGAGCCACTTGCAAGGACGATTTAATCGCGTTTCTCACTTCGTTCAATCCCGCATGCACTTCCTTGGCCTGCGTATGCACGTGCTGGTCGTTGTCAGTGTACAACGCATCATGTCGAAAAGTATCGCCGAACAACAACTGGTACAGCTCCTTAGCTATGCGTACAATTTCTGCCATGATTTAAACAAGATCGCAGATGATCCAGAAAAGATCATTCAGAGTAAAGTTCTAAAAATAACTCAAGCCGTGATGAGAAGGTTCTGATGTGAATGCCGTGAATTTGAACGTAAAATATTCCACGTACCTACTAGAGGCTGCAATGAAAAATTCGAGCACTGTAGATCCCATCGTGGCTGTACCTGTATATAAGGCATTCGAGGTATAGTCGGGTTTGACGCCGTCGAGTCTCCACGTGATAATTCTTTCGCTGACAGTATTTCGTCCTCGGACCCTAAATTTCCATATCGTCTCTGCTTCGGTAAGCTGTTTGTGCATCCAAAAAACAAGAAGCGACTCCCTGTCACAAGATCTGTCGAAAAAAACAGATAGGCCTTGAACGACGACGAGTATTCGGACGACGCTGAAACGACGATACCGCAGCGATTATCCGTGTTTCGAGAGAGAATTGTAATATATCCCACATTGTTTCTGAAGTGGCGGGTGTCCATGTACATTTTTGTAGCAACTTCGTAGTTGGCTGTGGGAAGATGATCAATCACCACCATTATAGCTCTCGCTGCCTCGGTAAGCGTGTCCGTGTATGTTCCACCCCATCGTGAATAATTTAGTTTTTCCAAACGAGTTGAGCTGAGAAGTACGAAATTGCGTGAGTGTTATACGTGATTGGCCACGTGGCAGGAACTCCATACAACTTTTGGTTTTGCATAGATGTCGTTCTGTACAGACTAATTTAACTATCACTGATCTTCAACAATGATTTGTAACTCGAGTTTTTGATGAAAAAGTCTTTTACGGTTTGAACTGTGATGCGAAAGTAATTTCTACTCGCCTCTCTATCGATCCATACGGAACGATCTGAAGTTCCAAAGTGATAGACCATGGTCGTTCTCGTGTTGTGTCCGCTGTACACCCCCACACGTCTGGAATTTGAGACGTGGTTCCAGAAATCGGATACGCAATCACCAGATCGCTCGTGACCTGACCTGCTGTGGAAAACGCGCTAGCCACGTGCAAATTTCCATAGACGGATCTAAGCGTTTTATCGTATTTTCCAGCCAAGGCTACGTCAAGATTGGCAGCTCTCACTGGCTGAAACCACCCGGCCACTGTTGAAGAAAGTCCGTAGAAGCTCATTCCAACAATGCAGAGATTTCCTGTCATCATTCCACCCGCGAACGATAATTTGGTCTCGGAGAGTAGGTTCACATGAGACCAACGTGCGGCATTGGCGTCCGGAGATGGAAAAGCCACATCTTCGAGACTGGTGAGGCTTTGACCGCTAATGTTTAGATGACCCTGCAAAGAATCTCCAGAGCTTTTGAATTTCCTGTCCAATTCATCCGCAGAAGAACTACTTCCAGTTCCGGCCAGAGTACATAAAGACATGTACGACATGGTGAATTATATAAAAACATGAACGTCATTAACTTCTACTGGAAAGAAAAAACAGAAGAGCATCCGCATCATTGTTTGATGCTGGTTTGCCAATACATGATCGTCGGTCCCACTGGTCGGGGAAGAACCAATCTCCTCTACTGGTCAGTAACATGCTAAAATCCCTTCGCGTCGTGATTTATACGCTTAATCCTCATCGAGACAAATACCACACGCTACACGAGTTTAGTGACGCAGTGGCTGAAGGCGATATTTTCACGATAGCCGATCAGACGAGATTCTGCCTGTGGAAGAACTGGAATGAGGCCTGAATAAGACGTTTGACGATATTAAAATCGATCGCGAGAACATTAACAAAATCTTCGGGTATTTTTCGTTCAAACTAACTCGTATTTATTCCGGAAATATATGGCCAGAAGTATTTGGTGGGTATTGGTACCATGAACGAAAAGTGGTGGCTGTCCGAAACTGAAATATACTATTGACAGAGATGCAATACAAAGGGAATGTGCTAAGTATCACCCAATGCAGTCATGGACGTAAGTACATGGTTTCTTTACACATAAAATTCTGAAGTTCAATTCATAGCTTCGCCAAAAGGTCCTACTCACCAATGGACGTTGTTGATGTACAACAGCCATAATTTCCCAGCTGTATAGCCACAGTTTTAGCCTTCCTGTTGTTCCAGCCCAGGGTGACGAGAGACACCCAGGCGAATGATCGTCAGATACATTAATAATAAATGTGCATGGCCAGAATGCACTTTAACACACATATCCTTGTAAATCAGAAATGTGTCTACATACTGATTTAATTATATCATGTAATGTGCGCAAACGCAATTATAGCGCTATTTTACACCATAAAAGGTGATTGTAAGGTTTTCATGCTGTGCTGGCTAACTTCCGATCATATTTATTAGTGGAAACATTTTAAGCTGTCTGGTACATTCGGTTCCAGAAAGTCACAAATACTGATGATAGACAATGTATTAGCGTTAAATAATTCTATTCTTAAACCGGAATGTTTTCAATATCATCTTGTTTATAGTAGCTATGATGGACGGGGTGACTGCTGCTGGCACATGATTAGCAGGATTTTGGCTTTCCGCCATCTCAAGAGAAGTTGGTTTGATGGCACATATGATTCTCTGGCAGGTAGAGCTTGCGTACTGTCATTTTGAAGAGACATTCTCTGAAATCTTTAAAAAAAACGGAACAATATTTTGTACATTACATTTTTAAAAATTCATGTACCTATATATTTATTGTAAACATTAATTTCCATCCGTTTGTATCTTTTATCTCTCAACCTAGCATCAAACCAAGCCTCTCATTATATTAAATATTAACCTTGTTCTATATTTTGAAAGGCCAAGGTAGTATCTACCTTATTATATTATAGATAATATAAAAAAGACCAAACATGGGCAAAATCATTTACCTACGTGAATGGAATAGAAACAAAACTTATTTTTAACTCTTCTTCTTCCTATAATTATTTACTGCATCACATTCTTCTTTGCATCTTCTACTTCATCATCATCATCATCATCATCATCATCTTCTTCTTCTTCTTCTTCTTCTTCTTCTTCTTCTTCTTCTTCTTCTCCATTATCATCATCATCATCATCATCATCATCTTCTTCTTCTTCTTCTTGTTCTTCTTCTTCTTCTTCTTCTTCTTCTTCTTCTTCTTCTTCTTCTTCTTCTTCGGTTCTTTACCTTCTCTCTTTCGTTCTCTTCTTCTTTTTTCTTGTTCTTATTCTTATTCTTTTTCTTAGTAGTAGTAGTAGTAGTAGTAGCACTTGGTGTTGTTGCAGTATTTAGAGTGTTGATGTGCCTTAGAATTGCTCTCGCGCTTGAAGGTAGTTGGAGTGAGTGACTATCTGATTCCAGGGATATTTGGTCTAATTGCAATGCAGTACAACTAAAAGGGTTGCAGCGAGATAAAAGGAAAAGGGCAGTTTAAACGGCAGGTTACTCCTGCACTTCAATACACTTGCTAATCTGAATATTAAGCATAATGTAATATTTATCATAAATAATAATAGTTATTATTGTTCTTGTTATTATTTCTGCTGTTCACAGAGTCGTGACAAGGTTTAAGATATTGACCGCACCGTTTCTTATATTCGTAGTAGCCAATAGCATCAACTGGATGAGGCCAAGGAATAAATTGCCACATTATAATCAAGCAACGTGGTAGTGTATGTAAAATGATGAAAGAAATTACAAATTCCAAATTTACGCTTTTTAAAACAAGCACAGTAGATTAATCATTTTCTCATAATGATCCTCATTGGTCTACAAGAGTTGCCACCCTTCCTTTACTGTATTTATTATTCACATACCGCTTACAGATGTACAATGTGCTAAATAAAAAGACAGTTAATTTTCTGATACGCTAAACATCATTATATGATATTGGAGTGGTTTCCTTATCAGTTAGGAATGTCAAATAATTTAGCGGATAACCATGAACTACTTTTTCGAAACGGCGAATCTTACGATCTGATTACGATAAAAGAAGAAATAGCTGCATTCACTTCTTTCTTCAAGCTATCATTAAACTGTACTTTAGTTGTACAAATATGAAACAACATTTGTATACTTAACTATGTTTGTACTGTTCACGACACCTTATTAAAGTGATCATGGAAACTTTCATTCTAGAAGGTAAACATTGGTGACGAAATTTAAAAAAAATATATATCGTACACAAACATTTAGATTAGTCGAAGACATAATATGTTTATTACCAAGAAACAAGCTTTTACAAGAGTGAATTATGTGAAATATACTAACAACATCAGAAGATGAAGATATTGGTTACTACTTTGCCATCTGTTGATCGTAGTATCAGATTTAAAAAAAGAGGCGATTTAACAGACTAATTCAGGTGCTATAGCCATTCATATATATATATATATATATATATATATATATATATAATCCAAATAATAAACAATATTTGTAAGGCCCTAATCAATATTATTACATGCTTAAAATAATAGGGACTTCTCTACTGCCAGCACAACCAGCCAGAATATAACAAATAAACCAATGTTTTGTATGGGTATTTTTATTTTGGTTTTGTTGCATTTTTACCAATAAACTATATAACTGAATTAATCATCTCCGAGGCAGCAGTAACGATCGAAAGCATACATTATCTTCTTTCATTACACAAATGTGAACTCTACCCAAGTCGGTATTTCTGTTATGTATGCCTTCTCCCATTAGATATAAGCTTATTTTTGAGCTCATACCTATAGCCATGTAATTGTGCCCTTTTAAGCTTTACACGATTTTAGTCTACTTGTAAAGTTATTATCCCTTTTTTCCTCAGTTTCCCTTTTCACATCCTTTTTAATTTAACAAACAATTGTTTTGTAAGATATCGCTCTTGCGAGAAACGTTTACAAATGCATAGTTTTGAAAACCGCCACTTGGTAAGTGTATTGTCTCCCTGTCTTGCAGATTAAGCAGGAAATAAGCCATTCTCTTCCATTCATTCGAATATCACGGTTTGTTTTCAGTCTCAGATTATAAGATCCTTTAAATCAGGAAAAATAGGTTTGTTGATATTACTCTAATTGTGTAACTTCAATCGAGAAATATAACAGGTTACATGTTGAATTGTGTCTTCAAGGTCAAAAGACGTATGCTAACATTTATGTGTTATGCCTTAAATTGTCATTTTAAATTGCATTAGTAAAATGTCGGCATATATAGGTACATTTTAGGCATATATTTTAACAATATCAATTTGAAAATAAATGTTAAACACGAACTCATTGTAATACAACTATCACCAAATCCGTGTTGGTAATTTCGATTATGTGATAAAATGGACAAGCTTACCAGGTACTAAAGTAACAACAACATTACGTAATCTTTATTATCTTCAAGATAAGTCAGATTTAATTTTAATAAGCTGCACGACAGAGGTAAAAGTGGTTTACAAATGGGATATCATTTGTTGATCAAGTTGTCCTAATTTTAATAAATTTGAACAAGGTACATATTCTTTATAAATAAAAGAAAAATAAATTTATAGTGTGGTGTGTAACTTAGGGACTGTAAAATAAATTATGGATGAAAACCCTTATTAGCACACTGCACGGTAGAGATACTTTTTGAGGCAAAGAGGGGTATACCCCCGTTTGATTCTTGTCTCTTAGTGATCATCCATAAAGGACGTCCGCAGAGATGGAGGGAGTGGGAGTTGGTCAAATGCGGACAACAGCGGACAAGGGGAGGGGGTGTACCGGACGTTGCGGACGTCCGCAAGATAGTACATTTTTGTTATGATATTCTGTGTTAAACAGCTGCTTTAGGCCTATTGAGTTTTATTCCAGAATGTTTTGCGGACGTCCTTTATGGATGATTCCAAAGTTTAAATTATTTGTCAATTTCAATTTCTACGATTCGTGCCACAGAATATAATTGAATGGGTTGGAATTAATACATAGGTCTGGCTTCCAGTGCCTGAGGTTGATTACATGGCCCACATATCAGCCCTGTGGACCTGAGCGAGTATACAAATAGACATGCAAGATGCACCGCGGCCTGTATAACGCTCTCAATTCAGACAATACAGTGCCTGGCCTGTAATGAAGACCCTGGCTGACCATGCGACTGCAGAGCTAGTGCCATCCTCCCTTGAAGCAGGCGGCTGGCTGCAGTAGCCATCACTACCAACGTTCCCTCTAATATTTTCCCTGTTTGTGCGGAATTTTGAAACTGCTGCGATTCATTTTCTAATGAGCTGCTCCGCCGCGCAGCCGCAAAACCTTAGAGGGAACATTGACCACTACACTGTTGCTACGCACAGTGCATCTGAAAGCATCGACTTCAGCTGCCTTCCGCACACATGTGTTAATCAGTGACATGGGGAGCGTACTGTTTAATAGAGTTTTTAATATCTATATTTTTCCAACTAATATTACATATTATATATGAATATTCTGTATACTACCGATGCCAATAATGGATGCCCGTTATAAATTGTATAGCGAATTTAAGGATGCTTTCATTGCTGCACACCCTTATCTGAAGGCAGATCTGCCACATAAACGTGCACAGGAGCAGTGGAACAATTGTAAACAAAATGAAGAAGTCAAAATCTTGATTCGAGTTTGGCATGCGAGAGCAGCAGAAAGAAAAA
>JAECUM010023607.1:0-43084 GCA_016617855.1 Megalonaias nervosa
GTGCGTGTGTGTGTGTGTGTGTGTGTGTGTGTGTGTGTGTGTGTGTGTGGAATCGATTACTGTTGTGTTCAGACATAATTTGAAAAGAGTCATTTATTTAAATTATTTATCGGAATTACAAAGTGGTCATTGACTCTTTGGACAAAAACACTATCTAGGTTTTGTTGTGATATGTGAATTCATTCCAATACATTCTGGAGTATATGATTGTGATACAGTAAAAGTATTGGTACATCAGCATATTTAAGACTATTGGCACATCTGCACATTAAGATTGGAGTTCATTCGAAACACTCCTTACTTTTGGACATCCGACAGAACTTTTAGGATTGTTTGAGATTTAATTCACAACACTCTAAGATCCATTAAAAGTTTCACTTTATGTTCTAGGGAAATAAATTATTTGTTAAATTGACACAACTTGTTGGATTTGCCTTTTTCTGTTACTTAGTTTAAAGCCATAGAGTCGTAAGAAACGCAATGAAACATTTTGATTGCATGAGATTAAAATATTTCGGGTATATTTACCCATGCAAACACATGGAAAGGATTAATCGGACAGCTATACTTCCCAAAGAAACTTATAATAACAATTCATTCAAATCAAAGGGCGATTGCTAATCTTCGAACGGTGTGATTGTACGCCCTGACCTTCAAAAATCAGGTGATCTACATGACTATTAGGTGAAAACTTATATTGATGCTATGAGACATTTTTGAAGAATTTAGAAATGTCTCTCATAAAATCTGATATCTAGATCGCGCTCAATGCTAATGCGCACCAGCACTAGCTATTGATATTAAGAGAGTAAGTGTTCAGCTAGAACCTTTGGTAGTCTTTGATGTATTACTAATAATTGAAGGTGGAATTAGTGGCAGAATTGATCTGATACGTCATAGGGATTCAAATGCCAACCACAGATCCTATGCAGATGAAGATGCAAGATAAATAATGAGTTCGAATCTTAACAAATAATGAACTTGGGGACAAGATGGGCTGTACAAAACAACCACTCTACATAAGCAAATGATGAGCAAACTAATTTGATAGATGAAAATCTTCTTGAAGTACATGATGACGTTACTGCGACGACCATGGCACTGGTTGCAGTTTAGAAGCTGAACCTGAGATTCCATTACATCTGCAGAACTATTCGGTAAACTGATGGTTCATCTTGGGATAGAACAACAGGAAAACTATATACAACTGATGTTTTTATTACTGACGACTATTTGGTTCTAGTTAGTCTTAAACCAAAATTATCAAATATTCCAAGCCAATATGTGGTAGATGCATTGTGATAGAACTAAGCAAGTGTTGATATACGATGAAAAAATATTTGATATAGATCCTCTCTGAGTTCATATCAAGACAGAAAACTTGTACGATAACATGATAAAGTACACAATTTCTATGACTCAGTGCTGTAATTAAAACACCAACCATATACATACGAACGAGCCTGTCCTGGACTTTCCAAATAGAAGTTAACTAGACCACCCATGAAAATGTTTAAGATCAAAACTACTCATTTAATTCTGACAAAGATGACAAGAAGATGCGCAAATTGTGTAATTAAAAGAATCTGACATTCGTTATAAACCGAAACTGTTTACTGAATAACATAATATTTAGGAGGAAATAAAATAACTAAGGTCATATAATAACGAGATGTACAACGTACAATAAATTGAGTAGCATTAAGATCTTGCAACGGTAAATTTTCTTTTCGTGGTGGGTGTAGGGAGTGACAACATAATCAGCATACATTACGGACACGTGAATACCATGCAATGATAATGATACTCTAATGGTACTATTTTTTTTCCTTTTATGTTGTTTAAAAGTATCTATAATCTCTCCTTGAATAAAGTATGTGATCAGATCATTTTCAGTGACGATAGTTTCCATTGCTTTTTCGCCTTTGCTATAGACGACCACCCCAAAATATGTATTTTATCTAAAATCTTTTTACGTCAAGATTCCTACCAACATCAATTAGAAACAAAGTAATGGCACATTCACAGATGTTAGAAATTAGCTCAAACCACTTATCTACTTAATTTTGGGGATCTATCACGGTCACTTTTTCATCTTTGACTAACTGCTTTTTTTTGAAGGACTTGTTTACAGAAAGTTGGACGAATGATAACGATTTCATTAACAGGTCTTTGTATTCAATCTCTATCGGATTTGCTGAACAACAGAGTTTTACGGCACTTACTTACTCCATAATTTGATATGTTATGGGATTCCTAAAAGTAAACTTTTAAAATCATATAGGATAACGAGTTGTACCCTAGCTAGATTAAAACAGATAAAATATATTAATTTATCGTAAGTGTACTTTTCAAATCAAACCAGATAATTGTCTGTGTAATTGTTTTAAACAAGTTTTCTGTGTGATTTTTCTGTTCATATAATTACTTAGTGTCCTCTACAAAATATGGCCTTTGTTGAAATATTCAGAATATTTAAAATGATATATTTTTCAGGATAATTTCTTTACTGTGTATGCACAGTATCA
Organism: Megalonaias nervosa; assembly: GCA_016617855.1. Lineage (NCBI taxonomy): Eukaryota > Metazoa > Mollusca > Bivalvia > Unionida > Unionidae > Megalonaias > Megalonaias nervosa. Next base: position 2,529 of record JAECUM010023607.1, read on the forward strand.
AAATACAATTTAAAAGCATCCGTGCAGAATTAAGTGTTAGTTTCATTAGGAGGCAATCACATCTTAAGGGTGGCAAACGATTCGTAATCAGAGTATTTTGCTAGAAGTATGGTGAATCTGAAAAGGAACCCAAATGTATTAATATCTTAAATTCAAGTGTTGTTCTAAACTTCATTCTCTACATCACAATTTGTCCAGCTTCAGTACCAGTATAGTATACATTACCACTTCCTGATCTCATCTTTCTCAAGTTACTAATCATTTTACCTTTCTTGTACCCGTTTGTTCCTACCAATATAGTTAAACACAAAGGATAATATTTAGTGAAAATACTATATGCATTCAAATTATAAAGATAGTAGCATCCGTATCAAATGGTGATGTGCTAGGTAAGTATTGTTTTACAGCTTTATTATGAGCATTTTCATTCATCTTTGTATGAAACAACACAAATAAACTACTCAAAACTATCAGTATATTCAGTTATGTTTCGTACTGATATATGTAAATTTCGGGTGTTATGCTGGTCGGAATATATGGGATATAATGACATGTTGGGTTAGGGCATTTAACTCCTTGTTGTGTCTCTTCCTGTTTTTAGGAATTATGTATTATAGGAAGTTGCCTTTTGTGTTTACTGATATAATGCATATGGTCCATCTTTTTATACAACCATTTGTAAGCAAAATGCACACTAACACCTATTTCAAGCGTAATGAATATGCATTAATATTGTACATGATCATTATATGCTTAATATAAACCAATATGTTCAGGTTGACTTGCTCTGCTGTCATGACTGTTGAAAAAATCGTGACTGCCGGAACCATTTGTCACATCTAACAATTATATGCAGGGTTATTTCTGAGCTGATCTTTTTCTATTATTCTTGCATTTGATTCAAACGTCTTAGATCTGTTTTCATTAAAGTCTCCTGGTTGTTTTGGGGTGGGGGTATACTTCCTTAAATTTTGTAGAATTTTATCATTTATATATCAGCTTCTCTTATTACATCACTTGAACAGATGGTTGATTCCGGTAAATGCTAATGGTTTAGCTACAGCATCTCTAGTCATCACTGCTAATGTGGCTACAACTATTGTGCCGTATTTTTGATACTGCTTTAAAACATTTCGAATGATCCACAAGATAATTTGTTTTGATCCGTTTCTAACAAACGTTTCTTTTTAAATAATAATTTTACTTTTTAACAAGATTCGAAATTCATTATAAACGTAGCTGATTGGATTAATCCTCTCATGGGATTTTGTTGTATTATCAACATACAAGCTGAATAAAAATTACATATAATAGAGCTTTCTTTTATATTTGAATGACATATTATTACGAAAACAAAAATACATTATATGTAATTTTTAGACTGCAAAGCCTTATGGATCATAATTTCATCAATCTTAACCAATCATTTAGGTGTAGCACAGTTTTAACTTTATCAAACGAATCCTTACTACCTTCATGACATAATAAGCAATTTCAGGTACCAACAGTATTGTTTTATTTAATGTTTATTTCCCTTTTTCGATATGCAATTAGATCATTGTTATCCGGATGCATGTGGTTCTAAACAATTCGAAAATCGTTAAGCGATACACATCCGGTGGATGTTTTTCATTTTCATTTTAAAGAATTGTTCTATTAAATTCCATTTTGCTGTTATAGAGGTCCTCGGTCAGAACTCTTAACCTTTCAAACAATACAGTATTAATTGCAATAATTTTCGTATTCTAATCAGTTCTTAATTACTGAAAATTTTCGTTTACTTTGTTTTAGACTGTATCGGTTTTAAAACTTTATGTGATAGTCTTTGATATAAAATTCAGTTGTATCTGTTGTGAAACTTTGTTCTAAATCAGTTTGTCAATTTTATCAATAAACCATACTGATATTGTTTGTCAGTATATTCTTTTGCATCTGTTATGCTATGGTCAAACTCAGCAAGGATATTCCACAATTATGTGAATGCAACATATTTTCTAAATCTACAGAATTGTTCTTATAGATCTAATGGTTTTGACATCCTTTATTTTTCTTGCTATCTCAATCAAACCATTTTCTACGCATCTCAGATAGTCTAATGGTTTTATATGTTGTAATATTCTTCAGATCGGTAATAGTTTTAATGTATTTGCATCTAGCTAGTTTTGTTTCTTCTAATATCAATCGATATTTGTAACATTGAGATTTTGTTAGCTTTTCTATTTGGACTCTGCCCTATTGTATTCGTTGATCTATATGGCATTGCCATGTTTGTATATCTTTGAACTATTATCCTCGAGCATCTTACATATTTCTACCAAACTTATATTAGCTGCATAATTGTTACTTTTGGGGAGAGGTACAGGATGTAGCATATTGGTAATACGGTCATTTTGCAAGTTTATGTCACTGCTAATTGCTTCATCTAGTACCACATCTTCATCATACGCTTTTATTCAGTGATCAAAGGAACATTGTGTAGCATATGTCCTTTAAGATCCATTTCTCCAATAGTATTATACATGATCTACGCTATTTACATTGTATGGAAGACATGTTGGCATATAGCAATCTTTTCTATCACCATCTCTGATGACAATTTTAGTCTGTTAATTGTACCAGTTTATAATAAATAAAGTATATTAAGACTGCTACTTATACATTATATAACATTTTGTTTCAAAACTGCGTAAACTAGATCATATTCTTTAGATGTTTGTTGTTTCCTCTGGTTATTGGATAGTAGTTGGCTTTGCGCACTGTGAATTGTTACTCTGAGTAATTTTGACTTTTCAGTTAGGTTTCAAAGATTCGACATCAATGCTTTCATCAGTTCTAGTAATTCCCTCCATGACATTATTTATGCATGATTCAAGGTTGTATAAATAACGAATATATGCACATTGTTTTCATCTTGTCTTGGATGCTCTTGAAAGCATAATTTTGGTTCATCACAATCACTATAATACCTAACAGCAAAATGTATTGTCTCTATTGAAATGGATACATTACTATTTTAATTGTTAGTTGGGTTATAAACTATACTTCTTTCTCGGTGAGTTTGTTGAGTGGAATGTCTCTATTGAAATCGATACATTACTATTTTAATTGTTAGTTGGGGTTATAAACTATTCTTCTTTCTCGGTGAGTTTGTTGAGTGTAATATAGTTCTCGTACTTTGCAAAACCTTCGTAGTTCATTTATCAAGCGATAAAGATTCGCTAATGCAGGACAAGTGTGTGAGGAAAACTACCTACTTCCAAACTTAAAGATCCCATTATCACTGTAGCACAAGGCAAGAATTACAATTATCTGACGACATAGACATGCAAAATACTGTGGTATAAATCCACACCTAAAATATTAAAAACAAAACCAGTGATTTTCCTGAAGAAATAACAAGGAGTGCAATATGTATGGTATATCAAGAACAAACTGTACGAAGGTTATTTACCACACACGAAGAAAGATAATAAATAACACAATGAAACTATTTAAAGTTACTGCCTCAAACATACACGCTTATCAATTAAAGCCGAAACATAACGACAAACAGATAAAGGGACTTTGGGAGGAAACCAATGATCATGTCTTAAAAAGTAGTTGGAAATACTGGAAAAATTAAAAATGCTTGTTACGCAGAAACAAGAGATAGATTAATAAACTACTATTGAGAGAAATATTAAAACTATTCTTCAAAGAAAGAAGTGCTACAATAGCATATTTAGCCACTTGAAAATGTATGGCAGTATCTGAAGTTGCTCGGTGTATAATAAACTCTGCAAACTTTGCAAACTCTGAAAGGAGAGTAGAACGTTTTCCATCTTTAGGCAAAGATAATAATTTCATTGACAACATTAAAAAGGCTCAATAAGGATTTGTAATTATATTGGTCGGTCACAACAACAACAAAGTGTTCCTTCCTTGCTGAACATGTTAATTTACTTGTTACTTGCATTTTCCGCTTCGAATGAAAACAAAACCTCTAAAATATTTATAGTTATGCAATCTATTTGAAATTGTAACTTATAACAACTATTCAGCCATTATAATAAAAGAAATGAATGTTTGTTTATTTCGTAGTCAAAATTGCTTTCTGCATTTCTAAATTGTCATGTTACTTTCCAAATTAGAGAATCGGACTGTGTCAGAGACAACGTGCACTGGAGGTGCAATCGCTGTCTGCACACACATGCAACGATATACCATTGAAAGACCTAGCTACAGACAGCGAGGAAGGCACATTGGAACTGACATAGTAGAAATAAGGCACATTGGAACTGACATATCTGACAGTAGAAATAAGGCAGATTGACATTGACATATCTGACAGTAGAAATATCGTCTCCAGATACTACGTATTCACAATTTTTATTCTTTATATAATTTCTCCCCCGTTGTCCTCTTTTGGCCTAACACATTTTCTTGTCTTACTGTCACAGAGTGTTGATCAGCCTTTAGAATACTGTTGACATTACTATCCAAAATGAAACAATTCACTGGATTTCTCTGTATGTATTGTTGCTTCGTAGATGCTACCCATTTTCGTCAACCATGTCAGTCGGTAGCAATGTGATACCGTCATCGCCAGCATAGTCATGTTGTCCCATAATGTTGTCGTAGCCCTGTTGCCATAAATATATAGCTTCATTAGCTTTTTGTTAATGTCTAATACTAGTGTGGTAGATGCTATATGTATATGCACATAAATATGAATTGAATATAGACGTATTCTTTGATTCGACAGTGCAATCCTTTCGTCTGTCAGGCCATCCCTATCTTGATTTGCTAGAACATTACTATCTCGCTGAAACGGTAAGTCTAGCCAGTAGGTTCATCTGACAATATGGTTCAGTATTTAGCGTTATCTTCTCCGTAGCTACGTTTACGTTTGCAAGTCGCTAATACAACAGGAGGCGTGGGGTCTCTAAAATGGAATAAGTTTTTAGTTCTTGTGGCAACTTATCTATAAAATGTTTGCTTGCTGTTTTTCTACTCGATGTATATTAAATCTTTATGTAGCAGAATGTTTTAAATATTACAGATTACATTAAATTGCTTCACATATATGCTAGTGTTATTTGATTTGAATGTATTTTCATCTGGTACATGTATAACAGATTCAGATATTATTTCCGCATCTGGAATTCAGGGTATAAATTGTATTCCTATTTGACTAACTCTGGCACAATGATGTTTATTCAATACCAGTAGGAACTCCCACAAGTAAATGTTGCCATGTAAACTATATAGTTTAATTAATTCTTTCATCTCATTCACACTGTGATGTGTACATTTGCTATAGAGCCATCCATAGAGTCATCAGTGTCAAATATTATAGTATTTCATTCTTTGCATGTACGGATAATTTTAAAATATCAGTGAATTAACTTTTTATGACGTTAAATAGGCTTTTTTATTTGCAACATCAAGGTTGGCTTTAGCGAAAACGTGGATTGCAAGACTCGAATAAGTTGTTGCACTTGTTAACTTTCTTTTATATGAAGTCCATCACATAGGGTAAGGTATCCCAGACGAAGAACAAATAGCAGTATAGTCAAATAACTTTTTACAAGAGTCCCCTAATCTTTCTCTTTGGCTTATGAAAATAGTATAATGTCTGCGTCTAGGATTAAGCATAGTTAAGTGCATTTTTAACAAGGTGCGTGTTATTTTCTCCTAACTGAAATGAAATTGACGATCTTATGTAAGCACATTTCATTAGTTTTATTTAGAGTAAACATGTCAAATGAAAGTTTCGTGGAAACTAAATACTCAAACATCTGCATATCTTCACACCGTGGGAAGTACACTTGTTTTAACATGATCCAAATGGTGCTAAATTTAGTCGTATATCTGCTCATTTTTGATATTTTTATGTCAAGCTTCATTATGTGTTTAATGAATACATTGAAATTGAACATGGTAATATTTATGTACAGGGAACGGAACAGCTGACTGTGCATTTGTATGCATCGATGCCATGCATTCTTTCTACAAACGACCGCTCCGGTGGCCTATTGGTTACAGCGTCCGCCCCGGATGCGGGAGGTCGCGGGTTCGAACCCGGGTCGAGTCATACCAAAGACTTAAAAAAATGGTACTAACAGCTGCCTCGCTTAGCACTCAGCATTAAGAGGTTAGTGTTAGGACTGGTCGGCCTGGTGTCAGGATAATGTGACTGGGTGGAACATCATGCCACATGTCTGCGGCATGATGCCCCAGTGCTAGACATCACTATCAACTGCCACACTGCAAACATCGTAGCGATATGACTGAAAAATTGTTAAAGCTACGTTAAAAATCTAAATCACACACACTTTCTACAAACTATAAAAGAGCTCTAAATGTGCGCATAAATGCATTAAAGTCTATGAGATTTTATGAAGTTATTCAAGGCTTCGTATACTAGCTTATAGCCTTCGACTATATCTTTTCTTTTTTCAGCTTTTGGAATTCAGTTAATATCATCTTCATATTTTCTCAGTCATTGATACTGTCTTGTCATTTATTACACAGTTAGGGCATCTCCTATATTGTAGTTTGATTATCACTATATTCATGTGTACTATGTTGTTGTTTTTTCTCTAAAAATATTTAAATGTACTGTCCTGTTTCATCTGGTTCGTGATCAATACGATTTCCCATGCCGTGAGTGTTCAGCTTCTTCATTTCTATTGTGCTGTTTTCCACACGTCATGCCTGCTATTATAAATTTCGTCATTAGGAAAGTAGCCTTTTGCAATTTGTTTTCTTTTATTTTAAAACTGTTTAACTTAGGCATTCCAAATATATCACTTGTTCAATAAATCAATTGATTGATCGATACTTTCAACAGTTCTTGCTTGTTTTAGCTGGCCTCGTGACAACTGATATGTGCTAGTGTAAGCTAGTGTATGGAGCACGTAAACGTTCTGTTTTAGTCATCACGTATTCATTTCAGATGTTTTTCGAAAAATTATTTATCTCCATAAGGATGGATTTTGTTTCTATACATCATATCTTGCTCGGCAACAACTTTTGAATATCACTGGTTATCCAAATTAAAATACAATCATTTGCAGCTAAATCTTTTTATCACATGCTTGTGTAATGTATATATAGCTCATTCAACTGGCAAATCTTTTAAAATAAACGATTTGTTTATGTTTCCATAGTATTTCAATGATTGTTTCTTATTCGTGCAGTCAACTGAATTTTCGGGATTGTAATAAAATTGTTTCAAGTTATTCTCTCGCCTTCCAATGCAGAATGTCCAACTTTTAAGATAACAGTCTTGGTATTATCATCAAGACAAGAGGACATTCATTCACAACAGAAACATCTTCTTCCCAGCAATTTACATGAATCCTTTCAAACTTTTAGAAATGATTTCAAATTTATGTAAAGTTTGCTGCCTACTCCTGTTGTTCAATCCAACACAGCTACTTACACTAAGACGCCATGTCATGTTTTAATCAAACTTTGTTCACCATATATTAAATCTTGTTTTTCTCGAATCGTTGTAGACTGAGCTTATTATAAATTTTAGCATATCTTCGTATGGCATTGCTAATGTAGCTGTATAGATATTTGTAGATGTATCCACATTAACGTCGTAATTTATTCTTTCTTCATATGACACTTTTTTTCTCTTCTAATTTTCAAATGTGTTGCTACTTATTGCATTGTTATCAACATCAAATGCAATTAGAAATCTGAGACAAGTTTAAAACATTGTATCTTTCTCGTGTTTGAAATTGACAAACTACTTTTCAGGAATGCTATTTTGTAAATCAACGAAATTTCACTATCATTTTATCCCATCTAAATTTATGAACAAAACGTATTATCTGTTGTGAATGAAATAGTTGTTTTTATATTAGATGCATTGAATATTTATATCGCCTCTGAAAAGCATGTTATATTTATCACAAAGTATCTTTATAACATTTTTATTATCATGCAAAAATTTCAATTCATTTTGCGTTCGCTTTCATAGGTCAGCAACTTTTCTGGCAGCTAATCTGTGTCTGGTCCATGGACTCCAATACATTTAAAAACGAAATATGCATTGCCCAGAAATGTGCAAGGTAGTTTAGAAATGGACTGTACTATAAATATAATTTGCTGATGTATTCTTGAATTTGCTTGTAAATATTTAAAGTATTTTATCACTGTCCCTTTCTAAAGTACTTATTGTATGTAATACCACTGCCACCAACGCTTTGCATTTTAGAAAATTAATTTCTTACCATTATTACAATAATAATAACTCATCATTATGAGACGATTTCATTAATTTATTTTTAAGTCAGTCTTTTTAATTTACACTCCGTATATTTAAATAAAAGTTATGTATTGCAATCGGTAAATAATTTTTCATGCTGAATATGTGTATTTGGGTGATATTCCAAAGTCTGAACTATTTCCCTCCCTCTATGCTAATATTTTATCATAATAAACATAATAAAAACATTACACTACGTGACCCAATGATATCATTGATACGTTTATCAAAATCCAAGTTAGGGAAATACATCCCTTTGCAGAATTAACTAAGGAGAACATTATTTTGATGAGACTGTCAACCTAACAGTCCGATTTGGAAATGTTTATTCTTTCTTGTTTATCCACCAATTACATATGTCTATTACCTTTAATTAAATGGGTGGGTATTATCAGAATGATTTAAGATTTCACGGTGGCATAGCATGCGGAAAAATTACACGACTTTTCCGGGATATACTCTATACTCTAAATTATACCATGAACAGACATTTATCATATCATCTTGTCGTTAAAGAATATATAAATGTTTGTAGGATATTTGATTGAAACGAGTTGATAATGGATGCATTTTATAGTTTGGGTGAAAAAAAACCTCAGTATTTCTATGAATGCCACCAGTGATAATACTTGAATATTGCACCCAGGAATGGCGAAATGACAAGTGAAAATACCCGAGTTTTTCACACACGATATGAAACATATCTGTTATTTACTTGGAGAAAACACATTTTATTTCTATTTTATAAACAAATGTATTGGCTAGGAAATATAATACACTGAAGTAGCAGATTTCCTTTCTGTATCCCACGCGATGTCAGCATTTTACAGTTTATGTTCTACATTGTTTAGTGTATATTCGTACAAAAACTATTCTCCTTCCCAACCGCTCCGGTGGCCTATTGGTTAGAGCGTCCGTCTCTGATGCGGGAGGTCGTGGGTTCGAACCCCGGCCGAGTTGTACCAAAGACTTTAAAAATGGTACTAATAGCTGCCTTGCTTGACGCTCAGCATTAAGAGGTTAGTGTTAGGACTGGTTGGCCTGGTGTCAGGATAATGTGACTGGATGGGACATCGTGCTACATGTCTGCGGCATGATGCCCCAGTGCTAGACATCACTATAAACTGTCACACTGCAGACATCGTAGCGATATGACTGAAAAATTATTAAAGCTAAGTTAAAAATCTAAATCACACACACACACACACACACACACACACACACACACACACATTCTCCTCCCCAATTCAAGTAAAACAGCACATATAAATGTTCAGCAAAAATACTATATGCTCGCTGTGAGATTTAAACTCAGTTCGCCTGCATGCGTGGCGGTCATATTTACCACTGCGCTATACAAGCGTCATAATGCTATTGATGTCTATTAATGGAATTGAAAATATTTTTGGTATTCCACTCCAGTGAATTATCAAAATTATTTATCTTCTCAAATTCAGTAAGTAACGGCCTAGCATAAAACTAAAAGAGTGACGTATCAATACATAATCGAAAGATTTATGAAACAACAACAAAAGCAAAACATACTGGTACCATAAAATGTTTTTCAATGTAAAGAATGTTGGAAAACAACGTTGTGGATTTGGTTAACAACGAAAATTTACATCATATATGAAAACTCAATTTCGACTTAAATCTGATTCTCAAGAAGCAATAACAAAACCTCATCAAAATGACGTGTATATTGCCAGATGCCATATTGCTCGTCTGATTTTGATCCAGCTTGGAAGACGGGTTCATTTCTTCAAGATCTCAGATGCTTTAGACAATGAGCGATATACACATATACCAATGACGTCATTTTTCATGTAAATGGCGGTATTCTTACCACTCTGCAGGCCATATTTCTGACCCGATCTTCATCCAGCTTATAATATGGGCCTATTTAATCAAGAGTTTGCAAACGTTTGATAATGAACGAGAGCAACTAATATTAATATGTCTGATCGAAGTTTGGTCAAACGGGCAATATAATAGTTTGTGTCGTACAGCATCGCAAATGATATCCGTGTCTGCAGCTTAGTGATTTTTCACGTCAGTGTCTATAAATATAGTTAAAATTACATATTTTGTTACAGCCTATTTAACACATTTCGTATATCTGCTGAAACAGGGCGTCTGTTTATATCAAATTCTTCGATACTGCCTAGGCCTGTGAAAGAGTCAAATTTTTCTAAAGGGGTGATCAGTTTTCCTATTTGGATATCATTGGTCGCAATGTGATTGCTCCCCTTGTGATTTTTTGGAAGCCGCATCGCTGTACATGTATCTCTATATAAATTATGTTAGACGCAAGGGCTTCTCGCAGGTAAGTCGTTTTCTTTGGATCAAAATAGATTTTATTATTCATTAGACATATCATAATATAAACAGACATTTAGTGGAAATTAACAATAATAATTTTCCTCATTTTTATTTTCTTCTTGTTAATTAGAATGCAGATTAAAGAATAGACGATGTTTGTTTACCTGTGGCAATGAATTCCACAAATCCAGGACTAACATGGCAGATTATACGCACACAGGCCATTCACCCTTTCATCATGTATGGATTGAATGGTGTTGCGCCGTATATCAACACGAATTATGTTTAAAATAAATCGTGCTTTAAGCGAAATATGTCGTTCTATAACTTAATATAACAGCAGTATTTCATAATTCAACAGATAGTACATATTAACAGTGAAACAATGTACATAAAAACATTACAGTGCCAAAGGTGTGTAGGTAGCAGCAAATTGAAACACACACACACACACACACACACACACACACACACACACACACACACAATGTCAACGATAACATCAGAATAAACGACATGGCATAATGATATAGCATGCAGTTAAAAGCGAACATTGAATAAGTATGATGAAGACAGGATAATATAGGTGCTAAAAGTTAAAACTGTCGCCTTACAGTAACAATTTAGAGGAAAAGTATATATGGGTGTAGATTTAGTTGAGATGTTCTCGGTGAAGAAGGTAACCTTGAAGCTGAAATGCCGATGACTGCTAACAGGCACGAAGTACATTTACATTGCAGCCCAGACCAGCTGAATCAGCCTGCTAAATTTTATGTATTCAAGGATTGTTTTCGGTTCATTTGGCAGGTTGTTCCAGACTCTGAGGCATAGAATTTGAAAAATCTTAACACACCATGAAGTCTTCACCGTTTGTACCGGTAGCTAAGATTATAGCTGCAGGTTTTCATGTGACCAGATTACTCAAGTAATTGTGCGTCTTCTTGCCAAATATCTTAATCTACTGACATATATAGCATGAAGGTTTGTTTCGTGTTTCAGCAGAGAGCCGTATGATCTATTTGATAATGAGTGAGATTTCTAGCATTTTAATGAGGTGATAATGTAGATGAACGGCTGAGCTTGTTACCAGTCTTAAAAACTTATGTCCGATGTGACTTTAATCAAACTTTGAATATAGTCTTTAATCATGAAGATCTTCGATAAATTATGAGGCACATTCATGCAAACGGATGGTCCCTTGCACCTGTTTAGTTAAACTTTGCTGCTGTTCTTTAAGTTAGATATTTAATACAGTCTACTTATGGTATGTCCCTCCCCTCCAATTCCTCCTTTTTTAAAACGAAACTATCGTCCACATAATCATTACAGCCCTAAGTAATGTTAATATGCACAGAGAGAGGGAGAGAAAGAGAGAGAGAGGCAGCGAGAAAATACTTCCATCTAAAATGTCCCAGCTCTCCCACCCCCCATCCCAAATGATTTAGAAAAACTACCAATTCAATCACACAGGGTGGGATTTAATAGAATGAATGACAAAAAGTTTTTTTTTTGTTTTTTTTTTTTTGGGGGGGTAACCTACCGATAAAAATACCTTCACTAATTCCCAAAAGGACCTCCCCTCGGCCAAACTAATATACTTAAGTTCTCTATTGTTCCGACTCTATGATCACAATCTAAGTAGCAGAAAGAATAAAAACCAACGAGTTTTCAAAAAAAAAAAAAAAAAAAAAAAATTTAATTGTCAAAGTTATAAATGAGAAAGTGACAGTATTATAATGTGAATCCAGAATAATCCTGATAAAATTTATGAAAGTCCTAAATGATTAAAAATTTCTGTATAAATTTTTAAAACCTCAAGTGTACTGGTCCGATAAAAACTCGTGACGTTGTCTTGATGGCGTCGTCCAGAACTCCTTCGAATAATTCACAAAAGTTCCAGAATAATATATCTGAGAGAGAGAGAGAGAGAGAGAGAGAGAGAGAGAGAGAGAGAGAGAGAGAGAGAGAGAGAGATATCCAGTATATTTAATATTCAGCCGTAACATGACCATTACTCAATATCATTGATCAATTAACATATAATGGTCACGGTGATCCTCATTTTAATACTCATTATTCAAATCAGGGTAACAAGAGACAATCACTCGTTGTTGAAGAAGATCAAGATCCTGATATCATTTTTGTTACAGATTGCTATTAGCGAAACTGGAGCCACACCAGTGCCTGTGTGTTATTTTTTTTTAAAGATGGGGTGTTTATGAGAAAATGGAGACCACATGAGCTATAAAATTGTTGTTCCTAAGTCGTATTGACAGGAAATTCTTTGTCTAGCCCGTGAAACTCGCTTTGCTGATCATTTAGGACTTAATAAGACTTATCACCAGATCTTTAATCATTGGTATTAACCGAAAATTAAAAGTTATGTTTGTAAATACCTTTTAGCAGAATGATGGTAGTCCTAAGACCAAGTCAGGCAACCAATACTTGTTGCCCATAATGTGTGGGACCACAGGATTTCCAGATGTAAATCCCTTGGAGGAATATTAAAACTGGAACAATGGTAAAAGCTTAGACAACGTTTCTTTTACATTTTTTGACCTTCCCAAATGTACGCAATCTAATTAAAGGTACAATTTTATGTCTCGAATTTTCCATCAAGTTATGCATGAATTAGTTATCCAACAGTTTAAGTCTTCTGCATAACACCGTGAAATTCAAGGGGTTTTAGAAAGATTTCATCAAACTTTGAAGAATGTAATTCTCTCATATTAATTTGATACCCAGAAAGATTGGGACAAAGGTGTTCATTTATTGTTGTTTGTTGATAGGGAATCAGTTCAAGAATCATTGGGTTAAGTCCTTTTGAACTAGTATTGGACATAATGTCAGCGAACCATTAAAGTTATTACAAGAGAAACTTTTTTCAACCGAATATTCAGAAATTAATCTTCTTGATAATCTGTCTGATTTCAAAAATAAGTTGTTACAGGCTTTGAAGTAGCAAGAAATAATTTCCATTCTACTCAGTCGAAAATGATTTTAAGGTATTACAGAAAGACAAAAGGAAAGAGGTTTTCAGCCTAGTGATAGAGTTCTGGCTCTCTTGCCCATACCTCAAAATCCTCTTCAGACTAAGCATTATGATCCTTATGCAACTGAAAAGAAACTAAGTGACTTAAATTATATGACGAACATCCCGGGATGCAGCAACATAAACAACTTTTCATATAAATATGTTAAAGGAGTATGTTGATAAAGATAGCCCTGTTAATTATTCGATCAATTTAGTTATACCTGTCCCACACAGTGAGGATTTAAACGGTGGCATGCAGTTTGACATTTGCGACTTCAAATTAACCAATCTTATGAATTCAGAAATATTTAATAATCTGGTCCGGAAACTTTCACACAAGAAAAGGAGTGAACTAAAACAACAGTTATATAAGTGAATTACCATGACGTTGAAATGGTAGATTCTACACCTGTGAAACAACATCCTTACAGGATGACTCCTCTTACAGGATGAATCCTCTCAAACAGGAATGTTTAAAAAAAAAATTAAATTCAATATTTGCTGGATAATGATTTTAAATAAAAAGTAAAATTAACTATTCACCATGTATTCCTGTGCCGAAACCAGACAGTTGTTTCCGTATGTGTACTGACTACAGAAAAGTGAACAGTGTCACCAAAACAGGTTCATGATATCTGACATACACAAACCCATCTATGTAATCAATGAAATTTACCCTATGAAGAATAACTGCACAATTGTTAGGGGTGCATGGCTTTTGAAAAATTACAAAACTGAAGTAACATAACCTTCTATTTCAAATAATTGTTTCGACTAATGTTTTTGTGGTATCTTAAAGTGGAACAGAAACCATTATGATTTAAATCTAAATCACAATATAGGAAACTCAAGTGTGTGTGTGTTTGCGTGTGTGTGTGTGTGTGTATGTGTGTGTGTGTGTGTGTGAGAGAGAGAGAGAGAGAGAGAGAGAGAGAGAGATATGCTCTTACTGTGCAACACTATGAGCATGAGCAATGATGTTTGGGTCGCTCCGTGTGTGTGTGTGTGTGTGTGTGTGTGTGTGTGAGAGAGAGAGAGAGAGAGAGAGAGAGAGAGAGAGAGAGAGAGAGAGAGAGAGAGAGAGAGAGAAACAGAGAGAGAGAGGGTATCCTATGTAAATTAAGTATGTTTATTCTACCGTCATGACATAATTATATCATTCCAAGGAAACTAGAAGCCAGAAGACAACGACATTCTACGTCGCCGTATAAGATTTTAAACAAGACATTAGTGATTTTAGCCGATATCATCTACATCCACTGTGCTGAGAAAGTCAAGATCAGTCAAGAAAAAAGGTCATTCGGTAGCCACTGAATATACTTTTCACATTCCAGCTGCCCAAAACGTGACTTCCAGAAAATTTAGAAAGACTGTTGTTACGAAAATTTAATTTGTGTTTTGACCTATTGGATTTCTGACTTTTTTTGTGTATAAACAAAATATTACATTGCTAATATTTGTCTATGATTGTAGATTATATATTAAGATTATTATTATTTGTGGGTAACCATGATGACTTGGTTTAAAGTTCTATATACTGCCATGATTCAGACCCTAAAAGACTCCAGAAACAAATTTCGTTTACAGTTTGATGGAAATTTCCATCAATATGACCTTCATCCTGGTCCTCCATTTGTGACTTATGTTTTTATATTAGAGTTGCTTATATTAGCACTACTCATTCCAATCTTAACATCCGAAGTGGAATCAGTCTATAAAATTGTCTTCAGTTTTAATTTGACAGGATTTATTTGTTTAAATTATTCACTGGAATTACAAATTGCTCAATAATACTTTCGAACTAAATCACTATTTGGGATTACTGCGAATTAATTTAGAGACATTTCGGATTATATCCACACTATTTCAGGCTATTGGCACATCAGCACTTTCAGATTGGAATTCATTCAGAACACCAATGAAATTCATTCAGAATACTCTGTACTTTTGGACACGTGATAAACTTTTTAGGTCTATTTGAAATTTAATTCACAATACTGTAGGTTCTTTTTAAATTTTCACTTTGTATCCTAGAGAAATAAATTATTTGTTGAATTTTACTAAACTTTACTTAGTTTAATACCATAGAGTCATAACACTGTTTACATATACACCGTTACATGTAAATTTAAAGAGTTCAGTTTCAGTCATTTCACTTTGGATTGGGTATAAAGTTATCCTTGTTTGTCGCTGTACTGATCGCTGCAACGTTTAGGACCAAGCTACGAAATGGGCATTTTCGATGAGTGGTGGATGGGGGCAAGTTGGATCGATACAAATGCAACTGTTTTGAAGTAAAGAACTTTCTCCTATAGGTTCCATTTTGTTATAGAGCTGGCACATTTTTTCATTTATCACAAATCTAATATTTGTCTTTCCAAAAACATTCTCAGGTAATACCATACAAAATGGCGAGGGTCTAATGGTGGAGACATATGTCACCTTGTATACAGGTGTCTTCAGCCTCCTTTTAACTTCTTCCCGTCTATGGTGTCACAAAGTGAGCATGTATTTATTGGGCTTATCAGCACATCAACACCATCCTGGACGTATAGTGCCAATTATGAAGAAAAGTTCTGATAATGTAAATGTAAAAATATAATTCGCAGCTTTCTTTAGGAGAAAGCCATGTGTTTATATTCTCACGTACGTACTCCACATGAGCTCACTCAATGACCATATAGAAAAAAATATGTTGCTAATAATATCATGAACGACCGCAACGTTTCTAACATATTTAATATAAAAAAGACAAGTTTGTAGTGCTTGCAAAGATTAATCCTTGTTAGCCACAAAGTTTTGTGTTATACCATAAACTTATCAATATGTGATAATTAACCAAATTTTACAGGACATTTTTCTACTTAGAAAATGAGATAATAAATGTGTTGGTGTGGGTAAACGAATTCCCATGCATGGGATCAGAATTAGATCTAGCATAACTTCGGTCCCATTTAAGTTTTGCCTTATACCCAACTGTAAGTCAGCTTGGTTTATAAGGTTTCATTTGAAAAATTCGTAGATAAATAATCAGAGTTTTTCTCAAATTAATTTAGTTGCGCATAAAGCCATTTGAAAGTACCCGACCGTTGGGTATATAACATTTTTTGGCCGGGTTCTGTACACGACGGTCCGGTATATAGGTATTTTGATGTACAAGACAGTCGGGTAAATAATGCTCCAAAATGACTATATACACGACCGAAGTTATATACAGCAGAAGTGCTACGTTGACTTTCAGGGGATTTTCAACCAAGATATCAATGACAAACGTATTATAAACATTAAAGTAGCACACAGTAGGAGTATAAAATTGGTGCTGCCGGATTATTACTCATTCATAAAAAAAAATTCACACAGCGTCCAATTCGTTTTTGTTTTCGTGCGGCCGAATTGATTATGGTTAAATATTATAATAACCAAACTTTCCTTAATCCAGTTCTGCGATCGACTTAATTATGCTTGTTATTTTTATGTTGCTTGTAGTAAGCGATTTCATGGGAAGTGTACTTCGCATTCGCAGGAGTTTCACATCGGTTTCCAAGTATATAGGTCAAAAGACTCCATAGCAATTGCAGGCTCAGCGATGAGAGAGAGAGAGAGAGAGAGAGAGAGAGAGAGAGAGAGAGAGAGAGAGATTGATTAACCACTACTTAACGAACCCACTCTTAGGGTAACAGGAAACGTCTATGACTTAGCAATCTAATTAATCCAGACCTTCATTCAATATCAGAAACACTTTTGATCTCATGTTCATGTGAAAAAACAACCTGACTTTGTTTCGTTTTTACAATGTCAATTTCAGAAGTTGACCATTGAATGAATATATATATATATATATGCGCATAATCTGTGGAACACTACGTCCTACTCCTTTACCATGGCTGCCAGTACTCAGCAATATTCCTCCTCCACATCTGCGTCGCCAGGAAGCAACCATAAAAGTGTTGGCTAAGGTCTTTGCCAGTGAGAAACTTCCACTGTACATAGACATCACCTCACATGAGTAGTAGACTAAGGTGATGATTCTGAGCCAAAAGAGGATTCTAGACCAGAGGCCCCCACCCCCACCCCCACCACAAGATTTATTTCTATCTAAACAATGAAATATTATACATAATGTATCATTATAATCCAATCCGACCTGTTGGATTTGATCTAACAAACAAATTTTCTGAGAGATTTAATTCAATCAAATCAGCTTCAAAATATACTGGCATAGCAGCTAAAATAATAAGTAATTGTATCAAAAATGTTGGTTACAATATATCACCAAAATATGGATCAGTATGGATATTCGCAACTGAAAATGACAATAGAATATTAGGTTGGGCAGATGATCCGATGACATTTATCAACAATATAGTTGATGAATGATATTACTAAACATCTATTACTGTTGTAACCCATATTTTATGATAATCTTTTTCATACCTGCTGACTCTCATTGGTAGGATATCTGTTAACATACTGTCAATAATACGAAATTCGCGTATTAAGTCGTCCATATCATATTTTACACCTCGCAGATAAGATCGTATCTGATCAAGTAATTTTTTATAGGTGATACTTGCTGTATTACAAGAATTTTTTTTTTTTTGTTTGTTTCAAGTTTAGGTTCAATCTTTTTACAAGCTGTTGAAAGAGAGCCACCGACACCAGATATTATTAACAAAAACGATTTAATAATGCTCCATTTGAGATTATACCAAAGCTAGTCATTAACAATGGCAAATATGATATTACTCGAAGTATTCTACGGTAGTATTTATAACATTGTTTTACACACCAGAGGTTTTTGTGATACAATTTATAATATTGTACTAGCGCTTCAACATCTTGTTTTGGAATTTCTTCTGAAATATGATTGAAATCGATGATCTGTTTTTTCATTATACAATATTTGTTCACAATTTTTACACGATTTTAAAAATTCTACTATCAACAATTAAATCAAGAAATTCACGAAATTTATTATTGTTAACTAAACACTCTCTGTACTTGTCATAAACAACTGACGAAGTATCATTATATTGTTTATCTGCTAGTACCTCATTTTTCTTTAACCAAGTGTATGAATCAAAACTGTCTTCTAATTCAACCGCATACAAATCTGTTTTATTTACTAAATTACTATAATCTTTATCTGTTTCGTCAATATATCCGAGTATCAGACTTATTTGATCCAACGTGAAATTTTTGAGAACAAGATGTTGTCTGATAATTGCATATGCAACTACGAAATTTGCTAGCATTAATTTTTTAAGCTTGTCTAGTTCAATTGTGAGAAGACCAATAGCAGAAGCTACTTTTAACATTAATTTTTCATATGGTTTTGTGAGTATTTTCTCTATTTTCTCGTAATAATTTCTTAATGACAATTGTCTAGAGTATTGGATTGATGGAAATGGAATATTCTCTTCTTCACTTATGTCGTAATAAGAATCAATTTTTACTTCCAACTTTGTTGGTGTTACTTTATTAAAAAAAATTTCTCGATCAATATCATTAAGATTACTAATTTCATCGTCAAAATTTTTGATTATCTTTAGAGACCTGTCAACAATAATCGGATCACATTCTAGTTTTTTACGTATCATTGGCAGAATTGCGTTTGAATACACTTTAATAATTAACTCCGTGTCTGGTGTTATAGTAACGATTTTAATTAGGGTTTCCTTGTCGTGGTACTTACAAGATACTTAAAAATTTCTCGTTTTAGAAAACTATTATATGACTTCCTCTTTCTTTTTATTCCTATTATCACAGATTCTGCAAGTCTGCCGAGACTATCATGGCTATCGTTTACTAGTTTTTTTAAAATCTTCTCTTTCACCATAGGCTCGTTTTTTTTTTATTAAGTTTGATTTTATTATCAAATCTAAATTTCCAAAATCAAGCTCGAGCAATATTTCTTTTTAGCTAGATTTCAACTTGTTTATGTTCTTCTATGCAATCATCAGGATGACAGTATATGCTTATTACTTCAATATTTTCTATTGCTTCTTTTAGTTGTAGTCCTCGCATACGCATAACACGAACAAACTTTTTTTCTTCTTCTGATAATGGAGAGTTCATCATTGGAATTGAAAACATTTTTCTGGTATTTATCACACGTGCCGCGAGTGAATCATCCCCAACCATTTTGGTGGAATTAAAAATATTATCATAAAATTCTCTCGCAATTAATGTAAACAATTGTGTTGACATTATTTTATATCATCAGATTAAATTTGATCACAATGATCATACCTGATCATCGAGTGTGTATATCTGAAATGCTGTTAGTCCTGGAAACGGATGTTCAGCAGCGACAGCATAAAGTAGAAAATATAAGTACTTGTTAACGATATTTTCAGCTGAAATTGTAAAGTATTGTGTTATTGTAATATACGTGTTCTCCGTTCTATACAACTTTGTCCAGGTGGAATTATCGTTTGATATATCAAACCGCCAATTATAAATTCGACCAACACTAGAGTTTAATCAACCGCGCAAATGAAATTACCAAATAGCAACTGCAGTGGGACATTTAATTTTAATCCAAAAGTTTTCAACTTCTCCGTTAGTCGTCTACTCATGTCTATCAGAGAAAGAGTAATAAGGATAATTTTCAGGATAATATGATGATGCGCTTACCTCAAACCCAATTCGATTATCACTTGCCTTAAAAAGTGTTGGAATATACCCAACATTGTTTTTGGTTCGTTTTACACCACTAGACAGACTGTCAACATACGCTTTATTTGTAAGAGCATTAGATTAACTGGAACATATGTTGTTGCTATTTTATTATTTCCCATGTTTATATTGCCTGTCATTGGTCCACCGGATTGTTTTAAATACGGAACAAGTGCACTTTTTAACTGAGCATAACTAATAGCATCAGTTTCATTAACTGGTGGTGAGGTTGTCGGTAATCCAGTTATTTTTGAGTTATTGCTCACCAGCAGGTTACCTGTCATTGTGTCACCGGCTTTGTTAAGTTTATTATCGTCAACAGGTTTTAGCTGCGCATAACTTACAGCTTGTGTGTTATATACATTTGCTGGCGGATACACAGTTTCTAACCCAATAATTGTTTTACTTGACATGTTAATATTACCTGTAACTGTCCCACCTTTTTTATCAAGCTTGTTATTATCCACATACTTCAACTGTAAATAACTTACCGCTTGAGTTTGATTTAAGTTTGCTGGTTGATCTCCGGTCTCCAAATTTATAATTTTTTTTTCCTGACATATCTAAGTTACAGCTTAAAGATCCTCCTGTCAGTGATAGTTTATTATTGTCAACGGATTGTAGTTGTGCATAACTAACAGCTTGTGTATTAACAACATTTATTGGCGGATAATTTGTTTCTAAACCTAGTACTGGTTGATTTGACATAGACAGGTTTCCTGTCATTGTATCGTCAGTTTTTTTTTTTCAGGTAGCCCGATAAATCAATATTGCCGTCTATTATTGTACTTACAGCTGATAAATCTCCTAACGATGTTCCAAATTTTGTATAATGGCTCATTATTTATTTATTGTCTGACAATTTTTTTTACATAACATAAAATTGCATAACAACTATGGCAAAATCGTCGATATTAAACTTTGATGCAGAGCGGTTGGTGAAACATAAACATAACAATGAACTTCCAGATTGTCATTATCTTATCTTTGGAAGAACTGGCTCGGGAAAAACAAATTTACTTATGAATTTATTGTTAGGTGATAATTTTAACTACGATCGAGTTTATATTTACACAATTAATTCACAACAAGATAAGTACAAGCTACTTAGCGAATATAATAACAAACTTCGAGTTGATCTTGAGGCTGGTGAAGATTTTTTTATTATCAAACAACCAGAAGATCTTGTTCCAGTTAATCAACTTGATTCGTCCGAACATAAAATAGTTGTTTTTGATGATATTCCGCTAAATAATGTAGAGATGAATAAAATAAGATCATATTTTTCACTCTCGCGTAATAAGAAATGTAACTCTATTTATCTCGCTCAAGGTTTTTATAATGTTGACAGATTTATTCGGCGAAATACTGGTTGTTTTATATTATTTCCCGGACTGGACAATGTTGATGTTAAAAATATCGCGAACGAGCAATGTGACGACGTAATGAAAGATAAATTTATAGAACTTTATCATAAGGCGACAGTGGATAAATATAATTTCTTTTTGTTTGATAAACTTTCACGCGATCCAGCAAAGATGTTTCGCTGCTGAATTAACAACTACATACAGTAGTAGTTTTATCAAACATTTTTAATATAAAATGGAAAAAAGAGCAAAATATAGAAAACATATAGAAGATCTAAAGAAAACTTCCTCAATCTCAAGCAGAATTTAAGAAAAAAGTTCAAGAAGCGCGGCGTGGACGAACAAAAGCTGAAAAAGAAATAGCTAAAATGTTTAAACCTGTTACTGAAGCGTTAATCGGAAAACAACCTGAAATTTTACCACTATCAGAGGAAGAACTTACAAAAATTAAAGAGAAAGGTGTGCTTGGAAAAGTTTTAGAACAACCTGGAGAAACTGCTAGAATAATTGCTTTAACATCAACTGAGGAAAAAAGAAAATTAGCTACGCTGTTTGTAGCACATAATGCTGACCCTGCTGCTAGACAAGTTGAACTAAATCGGCTTATCGATCATCCAAATCTGCTTGAAAGAAGATTAATAGAATCAGGTACAGCTGAAACTAAAGCTCTTCTTGGAAATTTATTAGAGGAGATTAGTGATGTTAAAGAGAAGCAAAGGAGGGTTAGCGAACTAACAGTAAAGTTTATGGAAGTTAGAGAAATAAGAAATTTTTATAGAAAAAATGTAATTGATAAAATAAAAGTTGATAAATATAATGATTTTAGGAAAGAAAATGACATAAATGACATTGATAATATAAGAACTTTGGCGGATGACAGGTATAACAAACTTATGGATGATTTTTAAAAAAAAATATTATAGATGGTAATGATGCTAATGTTGCCTTAGATAAGACTACGAAACAAAGGGAAATGGCCAACATCTTTGATGTAATTAGAAAAGGTGTTATTGCTATAGTATTTTACAAAGCAGCAATAAATTACAGAGCCAAAGATTATGGTAAGGGTTGGTCTTTCCATAGAAAATTTAAATCAGTAGATAACAATCGTGTAAAAGAATATAGAGAAGAAATTAAGCAAGCAAAAACTGGAACTGGAGTAAAAGTATTTACATCAACAGCTGAAATGATTGGTAGATTGATGCTATTAATATCTTCGAAAGAGGCTGGGAATGTTGGCGCTGAAATTGATAATGAAATTATTGATATATTAGATCACCTTAGATCGAGTGGATTATTAACATCTGATGAATATAATGTCTTACACATTGATTTAATATAACAATTTTATATAAAAGATGTCAACAACATTATTACTAGACTCTAGCACAGCTGCTAAAGATAGCGCAAATTTTTCAGTAAATTATATTCCGCCAATACAACTAGATAAAACAATATGAAATTGGACTAATTTCATGCACAGCATGGCATTCTATGGCTAACGTAAAAACTGGGATCATCGATGAATTTACCTTTAATCCTGGCGCTTGGGTAACATTTAAAATTCCGCAAGAAGCCTACAACGTAACTGATTTAAAAAAGACGATACACGAATAAATAACGAAAAATGGAGGAGTTGCAGACAATTTTGAGCTAACACCAAATTATAACACATTACGCGCCAGAATAACATTAAAAAATGCTTTGATAATAGATTTTTCATCAGCAACAAGCATAGCATCGCTGATAGGATCTACTCACAAGAAATATGGATCTGTAGCAGAGCAAACTATAACGTAAATATAACTGATGTAAACACAGTATTAATAAATTGCTCTGTTGCATATGGATCTTATTCAGCTAGAGGTAGTCAAGGATAAACGATATATACTTTTTTCACCAGACGTTCCACCAGGTTCTCTCATGCAAATTAATCCACGTCAGGTTATTTATTATCCGCTAAATGTTGAAAATCAGATAACAGAAATAAATATGCAATTGACAGATCAGTCTAGGCGATAACTGGATCTTAACAATGAAATTGTTACCTATTACCTTCGCCTACGCACAATCACTTAGTGATTTTTATACAACCTCAGATATAATGAAACAGACAAAAAAAATTTACAGAAGAAAAATAGTTGGAGGATTTTTTGGAAATATATTTTCTTAAATTATAGAAAATGCTCCGGGAATAGCGCATAAAGTTGCACCAATTGCACTTGACGCGTCAAAAGCTTTTGCAACTGGAGCTGCATTTGCCGCTGGAACTGCTGTGGGACAACAAATAGCTGATAAAATTAAAAGCGCACCAACAATCATACAAGCTATCTCAGAAATCGCACCAACAAAGGAAACTCAACGTGCAATGATAACAGCAACAAAAAAACTGTTATCACCAAAAGGACAACAAATTATACACAAATTAATATCTAAAGCAACAGTGCCGCAATAATAAAATTTTATATAACCTAATAAATAAAAAATTTCTGTTAAAAATTATCTCGATTTAGCAGAACCTAATGACACCGACGACACAGTAACAGAATTTGAATATGTTGAATATCTCGTCGAAAATTCTAGTGAGCCAAATAAGGCTGGCGTCAGTACATTTAATACTGGAGATGAAGATGTATTTCTGCTGCCACAAAAGACAATGTTAGAAGTACGTGGCCAGATTATGACAGTGGCCAATCCACCTGCCGCAATTGCAGCTGAAACAGAAGTAGCTCTTTTAAATAATGGTTGTTGTTTATTTAAAAGTGCCAGATATCAGCTAGCTAATCAAACTATTGAGGATATTTCAAGTCACTTACAAGTTGCAAGTACAATCTTAAATACTATTTCGTTTTCTGATGATTACTCTAGATCAACTGAAACTAATATGATGTGGTGTAAAGATATTGGAATCGGTGCAGCCTCATTTAAACAATTTGTCGCAAGAGGAGTATTAGTTCAAGGCGCTAATGCTGATGCAGATGTTGGAATTGTAAGAGCTTTTCTCATTCTTAATGCCGCTAATTTTGGTATAGCTCAACCAGATGCAGCAGCCGCTCTAGACGCTGTAAGAGCATCGCTTACTGCTGCTTGTATTAATCTTGGTATAACTCAACCAGGAGCAGCTGCAGACGGTGTTGCAATGCTAGATCATGTCAACAGGTTTGTTAGCGTCAGAAGTATACGTTACAATGAAGGTTTTGCTAGAAGAAAGGAACTTGCAGCAGAATCAAGTCAAATTACAATGATGCTGCCGCTAAGTACAATATTTGGATTTTGTCGCGATTACAACAAGGTATTTCGTGGAATTAAACATACACTAATTTTAGACCGAGTAGAACAAAATGATTGTTTAATTCGGTCTGGAGGAGATGATGCACAATTTATTATAAACAAACTGTGGATGCCAAGAATAACTCCGCCAATCACTAAAATAACAGAATTAAACAGTATATTTGATAAACACACAAATATAATTTATTTTCAGCAACATAAAATATATCAAACAGCAGTTCCAAATACAACCGACTACACATGGCGAGTCACAACAAGGTCAAGTGAACAACTGCCAAGGCAAATATTTGTTGTATTTCAGCAGCAAGCGCGACGTGGCAATCAACAACAAAATAATGCAATATTTTATAATGCCGATGTTAGACGAATATATGCTAGACTAAATTCAAAGCAATATCCAGAATGTAATTTTGCAGATAATGCTAATAAAAATATTACTAGACCTTATATGTATTTACTCGACGCAGTGCAAAAATATCAAGATGTTGGAGACGGATCTCAGATATCAATAGAGGCATTTCGTACATTTTATCCAATATTTCATTTTGATGTTAGTAAGCATAGGGAAAGATCTGTCGACTCAACAGCTGATATTGAAATTACTTGAACACTCAGAGCAGTTCCAGCAGCGCAGTTGTATGTATATGCGCTAATGATCAGCGACAGATTTGTTACAATTGATTCTGTCGGAGGTAAAATGACAGTACAAGTTTAATCTGTAATCTGTATATAATGACAAAATATATTGTAAAAGAAATATATTTGACTGATGGTCAAGTTAAAAAATTAGCAGCTGCTGTTGCAAAGCAGAGGCAGGTATCATTAAAAATAAAACCTAACACTGAAAGTGTTTCCAAAGGTACTTTAACAAAATTGTTGTTAAAAGAAAAAACAAGTAAATAAATACGATCGCAAAAAAAAACAACTTTTGTTTTAAATTTAAGTGCCACACAAATAACAGCAATGTCAAAATAAGGTGGTTTCTTCGGTCCGGCACTATCTGTAATGGCCAGAACGTTAATAATTACAATTTTGCCAGTACTTGGTACATTATGATTAGCAGCAGCGTCCGGCGCAGTATCTGGTGCAACGAAAAAAAGCAGTTGAAGATCATGGTATAAAGAGAACTTTTGTCTAATGATAGATATAATGCCTAAACGAGAAACGGCAAAAAGAAAAACAACAACAAAAAAAGACGTGATCGAGTTGAAAAACAAACAAAGGTGGATTTATAGGACCGTTGCTGGAGGGAGTAGCGGGAAGTCTATTACCAAATCTGTTGGGAATAGGCCGAGGACTAACATTGCCAGGAACACGGCCGCGCTAAGTAACTTTGATATACTTGATAAGCTAAAAAAAGTAAAAATATCCGTGGAGTTTATTCTAAAGATGAACTTGATGATGCGATTGCTGGTGGCTCGTGTGTGATAAATATACAAGATTTCAATGATGGATATGGCACACCTTGGGTAGCTGTTTGTAATAACAATTATTCTGACTCATTTGGACTTCCACCAAGTGACACAACAAAAAATATATAAGTAGAACGCTAGCAAAAATAATAAATTATTCGTCTAATCAAATTCAGCCTGTTGGAACTTCTGCTTGTGGATATTATTGTATAATGTTCATTAAACAGATGAATAAAAATCCAGATTTTTTAAAGTTTATTTTACAATTTGATAAACGACCATCTGCTAACAATGATGAGATTGCATTTAATTTTGTATAAACTTACAATATAAAATGCAACATATTGTCTCAAGTGCAAAACTAAAACAGAAAATAAAGATAAAAAAACAGAAAAAAATAAAAAATAATAGAACAATGCTGAAAAGTATTTGTGCAATCTGCGGAAAAATAAAAGGTATGTTTTCAAAGAAATTATCACCAACAACAAAGTTGTCCGGAGCGGGTTGTCCTGACAAGATTATTTTAGTAGATGATAAATAAATAATTAGATGCGAGTGCGATTGTGATAGAGATCTCTGTCTGGAGCAAAATAAAATTGTTACATATTGTCAGAAATGCAACAACAGAGAAATAATTGGAACAGGTATAGATATACATAAATTAATTGGAAAATTGCCGAAACCAAAAGGCGGTTGGACATTGCCAGGCCATAAATATACTGGACCTTATAATCCTCTTGATAAACAACTTGACGAGAACGATAATCCGCTGCCAGGACAGGAGCCTTACAATCAAGTTGATGCAATAGCGATGCGACATGATATCTGCTATCGTGATAATGAACAAGATAAGCACGGTTGCGATAAAGTAATGCTAGACGAACTTCGTGATATTAAACCTGTTAATATGCGAGAGCGTGTTCATAGAAAGTTGGTGCAGGGTTTTATTGGATTAAAATATAAACTTGGACTCGGTAAAAAAGAATTATATGATGATTTTGCCTCAGAGCTACATAAACCTAAAAAAAAAGTTTACCGCGACGTAAAGTTGTCGCAAATGCCGTTGATGACATCTGGGCAATAGATTTAGTTGATGTGTCAAATCTAGCTTAATTTAATGATAACAAAAGATATCATTTTAATGTTGTAGATGTTTTTAGTAAATACGCGTTTAGTGTACCTGTTTCAGATAAGACAGGAACGTCGATAACTGATGCGTTAAAACAAATAATAACAAGTACAGAAAGAAAACCAAACAGAATCTGGACCGATCATGGAGCAGAATCTTTTAATAAAATATTTTAGCAGTTTTTGAAACCAAATAACATCAAAAACTATGTTACAGGAAATGAAGGTAAGAGTGTTGTCGTCGAGCGATTTAATCGCACACTAAACGAAAAAATCCACAAATATTTAACAGCTAAAAATACGAGTAAATATATTGACAATCTACAAAAAATGGTTGACGAGTATAATAACACGAAACATAGATCAATAAAAATGTCACCAAACGACGCAATTAAAAATCCAATATTAGCAAACGAAAATATGTACCGCAGACATAAATTTAAAGTTGGTGATCGAGTTAGAATTTCTCTGACGGAAAAAACATTTGAGAAAGGATTTACCCCAAACTGGAGCGACGAAGTATTTATTGTTGATAAAGTACTTTTAACAATACCAGTTACTTATGCACTAAAAGATTTATTAGGTGAACCTATAACTGGCAGTTTTATGAACAAGAACTTAAGAAAACCGAACAAGATATATCCGCTTTTGAAAAAGTTATTAGGAAAAAAGGCAATAAAAGTTTAATTAAATAGCCAGGATATAGCGATAAATTTAATAGCTGGGTACCAACTAAGTCGATTTCAATCACGAAGTGATCTAATAATGTTATTATAAATTTGTTCGTACTTCATCAGTACAGATTTACATTTGACCGGTCTACACAAGGAAATTAAATGTAATTTTCTTGCATTATCGAGTGGCATTAAATTAAATATTTTAACAAAAATAAAATCGTATTTTATATTTCTTTGCTGGCCAGTTACATTTACGTTAAGAAAAGGTTTTATAAGTTGCCAAAATATTTGTTGTTCGGCAACAGTAAAATTAAATTTTATTATTATTTAGCGATATGATACTTAACATTATATCGTTCAGTTGTCGGTCTGCTGTAATTTTTTGTTAACAACGTCAGCTACTTCATCTTCATCGTCATTGTTGTTATACAAAATATCATCTTCGTTATAACCAGAAAATTTTCTGATTTTGGTATAAAATTGTAGTTAGTGATTTTATCACTTGCGATCGTATCACTTGCATATATATCAGCAAGTCGCTTAATCAAGTTCATATTATAATATATTTTTATCGAATTATAAATGATAATGACCAGCGAAACGAAATCTCCCGAAGTAAAATATCATCAAAAAGTTAATATATTAAATTACAGAGAATTAGCCGAAGCAGTTCGAAAATGTCTGTCAGGTTATAGTGCTTATTCGGTTAATGTTATCATAACTCAGGGTGATTCTGATAAGATACTTCTGACGATAGCAGAAAAAATAAACTTAATAATTACGCATTAATAACATTAAAATTTGATCGTGATGATGTTTTGATGCTTGCACATAACTGCTTAACCAAAACAGAATTAAGATATACGTCATTAATAATTGTATTTGACACTAAATCTGTCAAATGTTTCTTGTGACGTGGCTGTTTTTCATACATTATCAGCTACATCTTTTACTCGCTGTGGATGAATGTTATGATATTTCCCAGCAGCTGTTATTGACTTAAATTTCATTTCTTCTCCAGTTTCTAAATTTGTTGAGATAATTGGTTTAACCTTACTATTATCACTGTTTCCAGCACTTCCTCTTCTACTATTTTCTTTTGGTGTGACCAGATCTAAATTTCCAATCCTATTATCAGATTTAATGCTGTTAATATGATCGATAACTAAACCATTAGGTATTGCGCCGTTAAATGTTTCAAAAATAAAACGACGCGATAGATAACCAACAAAATCTGTTTTACTTCCACGAACCATCACCAACATGTATCCACTATTTTGCAAATTTCCAACAACTTCTTTTGTTCTTATATTTCTGATAATTCCTTTGTCATTTGCTTCGTAAAGATAAAAAACTGGGTGCGGTTGAAATAAATCCTGTTAAGCTAAATTTTCCATATTATCGTCATTAGTCGATCCATTAATACGATAGACTCCTTGTCCTTCTTGAATATCATCACAAAACAAAAATTTGTAAACATTTCGGTTCTATCTGTATTATCTCCACTAACACTTATTATCATATCAGCAGGAGTTGATTTACCTACAGATGTTTGAGATTTTATGTTTATAACCGAACCAGGTGCATTTCCAGCATATAAGTTGTACTTTGGGTGGACATGATAAGTTTCTTGTTCCTCTGCTGTCAATCTCATGTAACTCAGAATTTCTGTCATTATCTATCAGCATTTCATATCTCTAATTGAAAAATTATAAAAATCAATGAAATATAAAAACACTATATATAATGTTAAAATTGCGTGATATTGCCAAGAACAGCCTAACAAAATCAGAAAAAAATTGCTAGTGCATTTTCTGGCTATGATAACAATTACAAATTTGATAATCAAAATGTTTTAGCAAATTTTAACTCCACAAATTTATTTCATCTTTTGCATCCTGTTATATCAAATGAACTTGCAGCTCACAAAAGTATCAAACTAATAGTTCAGTATCATATGATTTTATCAAAGTTACATGCAATCGAAAAAGATATACTTGATATAATTTTTGAAATTACAAATTTTGACAGTTTTGACAGCGACATTTCAGAACCATATCTAACAGCTAAATCACGAAAAATATTAACTGGAACAAATATTGCCACAGTTGCCGATGAAATACACCAAGAAATAAATAAAAAGTTGGAGGAATTTACTGCATCAGGATCGGGTTGGAAATCTGAGATGATAAAGGAAGTTTTAATTCACACAGCAAGATATAACGTATTTCGCGGTAGTTCTTACGTTGATCTCCCTCAAAAAATTAAAAACAAAAAATGTTGTATAAATGTCAGAAACAATGATGACCAATGTTTTCGCTGGTCAATTTTATCTGCAAAACATCCTCAAAATGATCACCCCGGCAGAACTGAAAAGTATTTGACATCCAAGGATGAGCTAAATTTTATTGGAATAACTTTTCCAGTAGCAGAAAATCATATACCAAAGTTTGAAAAAACAAAACAATATTTCAGTAAATGTTTTCGGACCAGATGATAAAGAAAATGTTTACCCGAGATATATTTCAGCAACTGTTACACAAAAGACAATTAATTTATTATTTTGTAAAGGACATTATTGCTGGATAAAAAACTTTAACGGCCTAGTTGGCAGACAGTATAATAAAAATAAAAACAAGAAATGTTTCTGTTACAGATGTTTACAAGGTTTTTCTAAAGATGAAAAACTGCAAGAACATCTCAGATACTGTGTCAACGTTCAAAGAATAACTATGCCAAGCGAAAAAGAAAAAGTGTTAAAATTTAAAAATTATGATCATAAGCTAAATATCCCGTTTGTTATTTATGCTGATTTTGAGTGTCTACTTGTTTCTGTTGTTGGCGCAGAAAATAATCCGAATAAATCAAGTACAAGAAAAATACAGCAACATGTCCCTTGTGGAGCAGCTTATAAAGTAGTTTATTGTGCTAATGACAATTTTTCAACTCCAGTAAAGTTATACAGATGTAAAAATGGTGAGTCTGAAAGTCCGGCCGTATGGTTACTAAAAAATTTAATAAGCGAAGTTAATAAGATTTCTAACAGATTATTCAGAACAGCTCCAATGAAAATAACATCTAAACAACAACTTGATTTTGATAATGCAGTTAATTGTCATATCTGCGAAGAATCATTAGGTGATGACAAAGTGCGAGATCATTGCCATCTGACCGGTCAGTATCGAGGAGCGGCTCATAACAGTTGCAATTTAAAATTTCATGCTCCAGATTTTATTTCTGTAGTTTTACATAACGTTCGTGGCTATGACAGTCATATCATTGCAGAAGCTTTTGGCAACGAGGAAATTAAATCTAAATTAAGATTAAATAATACAATAAAATGTATTCCAAATAATTTGAAAAGTATATGTCAGCCACGCTCGGCAAATTACGTTTCATGACAGCCTGCAATTTATGGTTGCTTCATTAGATGAGCTTGTAAAAGGTTGTACCAGTTTCGCTAACCTAAAAAGTTGTTTTGGTGAAAACTACGACGATTTAACAAAAAAGGTATCTTTCCATATGAGCATCTCGACGACTGGAGCAGATTTGATGAAACTTCTCTGCCAAAGACAAATTTTACTCACAGTTAAAAGGCGAAGGTGTATCAGACGACGAGTATAAATATGCACAAGGTATTAGGAATAAATTTAGTTGTAGAACATTTGGTGATTATCATGATTTATATTTGAAAACAGATGTATTACTACTAGCAGATGTTTTTGAAAGTTTTCGTCGAGTTAGTCATAAAAATTATGGACTAGATCCCTGCTGGTATTATTCCGCTCCGGGACTGTCGTGGGACGCTCTAATAAAAACAAGTAAGATAGAATTGGATCTCTTGACAGATGTTGATATGTTTAATTTTATTGAAAAAGGTATAAGAGACGGAATTAGTGTTATAACAAAAAAAAAATATACAGTAGCTAGTAATAAATATCTGAAAAATTATGATAAAAATCTCCCATCCAATCATATTATTTATCTAGATTGTATGAACTTGTATGGATATGCAATGTCAGAGCCAATGCCGTGCGGTGGATTTCATTGAACAACTCCAGATCAATTTCTTAAAGAAACTGAAAAAGATTTACCTAGAAAAATTAATAATGATTTTTCCGATATTTCATACTTTGTTGAAGTTGATCTAGATTATCCTAGTTCGTTACATAATCTACATAACGACTACCCATTTTGTGCAGGGTCTATGATAATCGATTACAGTTTACTATCACCTAAACAACGAGCAATGACAACAGCAAAAAATTCAATTATTAATAAGCTAGTTCCAAATTTGCTAGATAAAAGAAATTACGTGATACATTACAAAAATTTAAAACAAGCAGTAGATGCTGGACTAATTCTGAGAAAAGTTCATCGCGTACTAAAGTTTAATCAATCTAGGTGGATGGCAGATTATATTGATTTAAATACCAGACGTAGTGCTGTGGCTAAAACTGAATTTGAGAAAAACTTTTTCAAGTTAATGAACAGTTCTGTGTTCGGTAAGAAAATGGAAAATATTAGAAAAAGAGTCAACATTGAGATTGTAAATGACATAAATCGCAGATATAAATTAGTTAATGATGACGGTTTTGTTAGTATGAAAATATTTAATGAAAATCTTGTTGCAATACAGCGACAAAAGACAAATTTAAAGTTAAATAAACCAATTTATGTTGGTGCGGCTGTGTTGGACATATCAAAGTGGTTGATGTACGATTTTCACTATAATTTTACCAAAAAGCAATAGCTAGATTCGGAGTTGTTATTTACTGATACAGACTCGCTAGTTTATGATATAAACTGAAGATGTCTATCAAGATATTTATAGACACCGTGACCTATTTGATTTATCAGATTATCCAGAAAGTAGTGGATTTCATGATGATGTAAATAAAAAAGTTATTGGCAAAATGAAAGATGAGTTTATGCTTGTGCCAGTTAGAGAATTTGTTGGACTAAGAAGTAAAATGTATGCTGTAATTTTAGATGACAATAAACTGACAAAAAAAGCAAAAGGTATTCCTCGTGGATACGTAAAAAAGTGTATAAATTTTAATGATTTTCAAGCAGCACTAAACAATAATGTCAGCTTTATAAAAACAAATGTTATCAGAACAAATTATCACAAGCTTGAAACAGATACAATTATAAAACGCGGTTTAAGTAATTTTGATGATAAAAGATATTGTGAGGATGGGGTTAATACACTAGCTATTGGACATTATAACAGTATTTAATTAATTTTGTCTAAACATTAGAAATATTGTTTGAAACTTTAACATTAGCAGATGGAGTTAATAGCAAAAGTAATCAGTTAATGGTTAACATTTGAATTTAATGACGAAATTTCTGGAGTTTGTTTTAATAAATTTGATAAAATGAAACTTCCTCTGATCAGATCAGATGATATTAAATATTCTGATTATCTTGTAAAATTGAGAGATGAACTTAAGCTGAAGTACGATAATTTTCACAACCCAATTAGTCAAGAAAAATATGCAAAAATAAATATCAACTTAAAACGATCGAAGGTTTTCGAAAAAGGAAATAAGTATGTTCTAACAAGAGTAGCGATGAAAGAGTTATTTGAATGTGATAGAAAAAAGCAGAAAAATTGAACTTTATTATATAAGCATGAAAATAAATTCTTTCTGATATCAAATGTTGAAATTTTAGTTATTGGAGATGAACTTCTTTAAAGGGGGATAACTCTGTCTTCCTGGAATTTTAAGGAGATAACTCTTATAGATTGTCTCCCTTGCATTTGAAAGGGAGCTAACTCTTATAGGTTGTCTCCCTTGCATTTTAAAGGGAGAACAGTCTTATAGGTTGTCTCCCTTGCATTTTTTAATAAATAATTATATTTGTATTTACTGATAAATAATGTTGTTTTTATTGGTTTTTTAAGAAACATTATCTTTGTTTTTATGATTTTGTCAAGTTTCTTGCTTCGATCAGATTTGGTCGACGATAACAATTAAGATTAAAAGAAAAAAAATCAACAAAGAAAACC
Organism: Megalonaias nervosa; assembly: GCA_016617855.1. Classification (NCBI taxonomy): domain Eukaryota; kingdom Metazoa; phylum Mollusca; class Bivalvia; order Unionida; family Unionidae; genus Megalonaias; species Megalonaias nervosa. The sequence continues at coordinate 36,726 of JAECUM010023607.1, forward strand.
CCACGCCTACTGTGTGAGCTACTTTTAGGTTTCCAAGTATTGGTTAGCTTATATACAATAAAATTCGATATAGTTTCGGGTTCTCCCCAAATTGCTCTAACTTCAACAGAAAAATAATACACTCTCCCACCATGTCACCACTTGGTGGGTGTACTTTTGCACTCCCCGGGTTGATTATGGGGGAGAGTGTGCAAAATCTGTTGAACGTAGAGAAGGCCTCGTTTGTGTATGTGTTGTGCTGTCCCCTAGAGATAAGTTAGAATTAAGTTTATGTGTTGTGCTGTCCATAAAAATATGGATCACCCTCTGGACCTTCTAGAATGTCGTTTGGCAATCTAGGGGTTTACATGGGGGTTGTGTCTGTACAAATTACCCTCTGGACCTTCTAGGATGTCGTTTGGTAACCTAGGGGTTCACATGGGGGTTGTGTTTCGTCTAATTTCGAATATCCTCTGGGCCTTCAAGAATGTCGTTTGGCAATCTAGAGGTTCACATGGGGATTTAATATATGTTGTTGTGTCTGTACAAATTACCCTCTGGACCTTCTAGGATGTCGTTTGGCAATCCAGGGGTTCACATGGGGGTTGTGTTTCGTCTAATTTCGAATATCCTCTGGACCTTCTAGAATGTCGTTTGGCACTCTAGGGGTTCACATGGGGATATTTCGAATGCCCCTGAGCTTGCTATAATGTTGTTTGGCAATCTAGGAGTTCACATGGGGTTGTGTTGTAATTATATGTTTTGTAAATATTTGTTTTCATAATTTTGTCTAAACTTTAACAACAGTTGATGTTTAATTTTGTATAGCTTTAGAAATATCATTATCAAAAAGTGCGTCAACTATATTGTCAATAAATGTCATCGGATCATCTGCCCAACCTAATATTCTATTGTCATTTTCAGTTGCGAATAACCATACTGATCCATATTTTGGTGATATATGGTAACCAACATTTTTGATACAATTGCTTATTATTTTAGCTACTATACCAGTATATTTTGAAGCTGATTTGATTGAATTAAATCTCTTACAAAATTTGTTTGTTAGATCAAATCCAACAGGTCGGATTGGATTATAATGATACATTATATATAATATTTCATTGTTTAAATAGAAATAAATCTTGGGGTGGGGGTGGGGGTCTCTGGTCTAGAATCCTCTTTTGGCTCAGAATCATCACCTTAGTCTACTACTACATGCAGCAGTCAGTTTGACTTCGAGACGCCCAATTTGGTTAGGTCCGTTGCCGGAGGATGTGACAGCTATTTTGGCATGGAGTGTTGAGTGGTCTTCAACATATGTTGCAAACCACTCCCTCGTAGCTGAGCCATCTGTCTGCCCTCCTGGCTTTAACCTCCCACCTCATCTGTGGACCACACTGAACCGCTTTCGGACAGGACAGGGTCGTTGTGCAGTCAGCCTTGTCCGATGGGGCCAGGCCGCTAACTCTTCCTGTTGCTGTGGAGCTCTTCAGACCATGTCACACACTGTGAACAACTGTCCACTGACAAAGTTCCCTGGTGGACTGCATGCTCTGCACATTGCTGATGATGACGTTGTTAAATGGCTGAGCACGCACGATAATAATAATAATAATAATAATAATAATAATAATAATGATCTTTGTGAATTATAAAATTACATCTAATTACATCTAACAGGTAATAAAAAGCGTGATTGGGCTAAGCCCCGTACGTGAGCTGTAAGTATGCACACAGATCTCAATGGTTAGTTATTAGCAAATTCTCTTTCTATAGGAATGTGAACAGTTTGAAAGCTTGCAGGTATGCTTACTAGCGTATTTTAATAATCAATTTCTTGAAATGTTTCTAAATTGACTTTTGAAAGGTTCGTTTTAACTTTGTATCTTAAACACATAGGACATGTTACACAGGTCACTTCAGTTCATACAGTAGTATAGTGCGGACCATAAATTAAGTATGTGAGTAGATATAGTGCTTTGGAGGGTCAGAATATGTTGCTTTTCAAAACCGGTGAAGACACCATCGGCGATCTCTGTGTTTAGGATTGGTAATATATCTCTATCGATTCGTCTTTTGCTTTTTGTTCTACTGGTTATTAAAGGAACAGAATCTAACCCATGACCTAGGATGGGTAGACCGGAGAGGCCACAAAGAAACACTGCACGTTTGAATGCTAGTCTTAGAGAATCTGTCACTGATACAGAGATATTTGGAAATACGGACTTGAAATGTTTCCGATATTAACGCATGGCTCAACTGGGATCAAACAAGGCGTATTAGTGACATAACCCGTATCAATGCTGACTGATTCAGCCTAAGTAACATCCCCGCATTTTACTCAGTAACAATTGTCACAGCAAGAGGAACAAAGCCATTCTGAAAGTCCGCAAATATCAGAAAATCCTATACAGATCATGACTGATATCCGTGCTGACATGAGACGCCTGAACGATATATTTGATCACTTCGATCATACAAAATGAACAACTAAATAAATCAAATGAAGAACTAAAGGCATACAACTTACAATAAAAAATGAACAAACTCATTGAATCAGTGTTAAGTCTACTATTGGGTAACGAAAATAAACTTGAGAATGAAGAAGCACGATCACGCAGAGACAATTTAATCCTCCAAGGTATTCCAGAAATCAAGAATGAGAAGTGGAACGACGCGGAAAATACGATAAGAGAATATATACAGCAAACTTTGGACATAGATGAATCGAAGATCGAAATCGAACGAGCGCACCGGTTACATTCGATGCGGAATCCAAGACCAGCAAATGTCAAGTTTTTGTGCTTCAAAGATAAAGGAATGGTTTTTAAAAGTACATAGAAATTAACAAGGCACAGGTGGAGGTGAGAGAAAGAGAAGTAGCAGAAATGGGAACGAATATCAAAATGTTTCAGAAGTAACTCAACCGCATATCCGAGTATCTTAAGACTTCCCAGAAAGAGTACGTCAGGCTCGAACAGTTCTCTATCCTTTCTTCATCCAGGCACTCAGGGAAGATAAAGCAACCTTCTTGGAATATGACAGACTGGCTACAAACAGAACTAAATATGTGTTTAATAATGCACTTCATAATATATTAAGATATATATATATATATATATATATATATATATATATATATATATATATATATATATATATATATATATATATATATATATATATATATAATGACAGATACGAGCCTGGCCGAGGCCATTGTAAGCATGCCATACATAATGTGCGGACTATTAACAAAATTATGTTCTTCTTCTGAAATATTTCAGGTTTAACAAGAAAACTATCTCGTGAACAGTCTAATTTGGATTGCAGTGCTTAGATTAATTTTATCCTTGATTTTGATATTTTTGCCCTGGTCTAGACTTGGACCCATGATAAAATCGACATAAGTGGTTTCACGTGTTACATAAGTGTTAGAAATAAAGAGCTAAATGCAAAACGTTTTTCTGGGGGTATTCCTGCATACGTAAATGAACATATAAAACATGATTTCAGTATCATTCAACTTGAGAGCAAATCCAAAAATATTGTTTGGTTGAAATTCTCTCCTTGTATACAAATTGTTCATGACGACCTAATTTTCGGTGTAGCATATATGTCACTTGAAAACTCATCGATACACACAGAAGACTTGTTTACCGTCATAGAAAATGAATCGGCACATTAAGGTGTCATGCATCCAAATCACCCATTTATTATTGGTGAAGATTTCAATACCTACACAGAACCTGATTTTATTATACAAGATACCAAAAATATCATTGATATGAATATTGCCTATGTCGAGGGTATAGATTTAGGGAAAGAGCAAATAAGGACAGAACGGAGCTAAATCATTATGGAGAGAATTTACTGAAATTTTGTCACTTATCGGGAATGAGGACTGCAAATGGTAGATGTGTGGATGATAAAGGTAATGGAAACTTGACATGTATACAAGACAGCTCTGCTACAACCATAGACTACTTACTTTTAGGTAAATCATTATTTGCATGAATAACTACCTTTGTGGAATGAAACACAAAGAAATATATTTGTCCAAAATGTTAGCTCTGCTCTTTCAGAAAGATCTAATACACACCTTACAATGATTGAACAAAATCAGCTCGATACTTCACTGAATCCTTTCATGGAGGGCATATTGGAATCTGCACAGAAAATGAAAGTAGATCAAAATTATATCAATAAAAGAAATGATCGTCTTCGGTCAACAAACAACCTTGGTATGATGCAGAATGGGAAGTAGCAATATATCATGCACTTGATGCACTGGGAAACTTCAGAAATAATAATATGGCAGATAAGCTGGTTTTATATAAGTATTATAAAAATATGTACAAAAACACAAGGCACAAACGCAAAATATACAGAGAAAAGTAGCAACTCTTGAAAACGCACTTTCAGATAACTACTCGGAACGCTTCTGGAGACTTTTAAAAATGTCCAAGCAACACGCATGGAATAATTAACATCACCGGATGGTACCAATACTTTTCCTAGTTATTTAATATTCAATATGAGATGGACCGAAATTTTAGATTAAACGAAAAAACTAATATTCGCCATGAAAATCTGGACGGTAAAATAACTGGATCAGAGGTGCAACATGCTATAAAATGTCTAAAGTCAGAAAAATCAGGTAGAATTGAGGAGTTGATGACCCTTCTAGTGATTTTTTTTAAAGCAACTGGAATTATTATGGTACACATCTTAGTATCTATGTTCAATAAATTGTTTGATCTTGGATACTTCCCAGAGTGTTGGTTCTCGGCTGCTATCACACCCATTCACAAAATGGGGAATAAAAATGACTGAAAACTATGGAGGGATTAGCCTTGTACCAGTACTCAGCAAAATGTTTACCTCCATTTGCAATGAGGGACTGGGTAACTGGATCAAAGAAAGTGATATTTTTGGTAAAGAACAAGTTTGGTTTTAGAAGTAGATATTCCACTGCAGATGGTATATTTACCCTAAGCACACTGATTCGTAAATATCTGAGGAACCAAAGAGGTAGGTTTTCTGCTTTTTTGCTGATTATAAAAAATCGTCTGAGCGTATTTACAGGAGCTTACTTTATCATAAATTAGTAAACGAAACTATTAGTGGAAAATGCTTACGATACTAAAGCCATATATACAAATGTCAAAGCTTGTGTGAAAATGCCAAATGGCCTGACAGAAGTATTTAACTGACTGGCCCAGGTAAGGTAAGGTTGGGTTTTATCACCTATTTTATTTTTTATATTTATGGCTTGGTTGTCCTCGCCGAAACTGCCACTCAACTTCAAGGAAATCTAATTAAACTAAACGATTACTGCAATATCTGGAAATTAAAGATAAAGCTGAAAAAAAACTCAAATAGTAGTCTTTCGAAAAGGGGGATATTTGAGAAGATATGAAAATTGGTATTTTGATAATTGCGTGATAGAGATTAGTAGAGAGATTATAGATATCTTGGCTATGTATTCTCTTCTAAAAACCCATTGTATATGTGTCAAAAAAACGCTAGCAGCTCAAGCGGCGAAGTCACTTTATAGTCGACTAGACTTAATCGGTTTGGTAAACTGTCTACAAAACTCTGTTCCAAATAACTGATACTAAAATAGCACAAATTTTGAATTATGGGTCGGAAGCCTGCGGTTTCTACAAAGCAGTTGATATTGAAGATGTACATACGTCATTTTGCAAATATATTCTTGGGATAATGAGTTGGGTAGAATGCCAATGGCAGTAGTAAGCTATAGAAGAATTCTAAAATGCTGGTTCAAATTATTGAAGATGACTGACCAATCAAAACATTATACTGCTCACCAGCAGAATCTCATTAAGAATAACAATTTTGTATTTCCTTCAAACCATCTACTTTCCAGGTTTCAGTCATGTGAAAAGACATTCTTTCACTTTTATCATATGCTGAAATAATTAGCTGACACAATGCTAATCACAACAAACTCATAATACCCACACAACTGAACATTATCAACAACTGGATCTATCAATATCATCACTACATTTTGCCGTCATAATCAATTGCACTGCCATTTGGTCCTTTGACCTCTGACGTTACAATAAGTATATCAGCACCCGGAATATTGTCTTGAAGACACTTATTGTTTTATTTATTAATATTCCCAGTCCCATAGAAATGAATATGACGACTGTCTAAAATTTTATTTATCATGATGTTGTTCGTTTTATTGGTAGCAATCTCAATCTAATTTTGGATGGTATGCCAATATTATTCAAATTTCATTAGAACATGTTCAACAAATTTCGAGGTATTGTTTGTTGTCTTCCTTTTTTTTGTTTAAAATGGAACTTTAGCAAGGTGTTTAACCATTAAGTATGCCGATT
>JAECUM010023608.1:0-21857 GCA_016617855.1 Megalonaias nervosa
TATGTTCTTATATATATATATATATATATATATATATATATATATATATATATATATATATATATATATACAACTGCAATAAACTCACAACCAACAGTGCAAAACTATTATCTAACTAGCCTGAATGCTTTCGACTCTTAATGAGTCTTTTTCAAAGGCAAATACAAAACATAGACAAGACATACAAATAGAACACAAACACCGTTGTGTTTGCAAAACTTTACATGGCTGTTTCTACAGGAATTAAACCTTTAAATGTATTGTTTCAACTAATTTATTTCAATTTGTTGCGGATGCTTGAAAATATTTTTATTGACCTAGAAATCGACGAGCCATAACAACATCTGTTGTTTTATGTAAATTTATGTAAACAGAAATTATATCCCGGATATTTTATTATCATAGTAGTAATTATAGGCTATTAAGCAAATTTAGAGAATTATTTAAAAGAAAATGTGTCGGCCGCAAAAAATAAATAATTTCATGTCTGCATGGCTGTCTTTTTCAATCACTTTCTGACACACATGATCCCTTGCTGGCTCCAGTACACTTGCAAGGACTGTTATTCGCCATATGATTTGTATATTTTATATTATCAACCTCGTACGGCACGATCTACCTTTGGTGTGATCTAACACCCTTTCAGTTCTGTATTTTATGTCGTGTTAGTGTATACGTTCCAATTTGTTTCCTTCTTGTATTTAGATAATTGCCTCATCTAGCAGAATGGAGACGATGTCTCAATCAATACAGAAAACACTCAAAACTTTACGCAATGAAACTAATGCCTTACTTCGACTAAAGCATCATCGCGCTCTCTTGCATCATTTCGTTGAAACAAACACAGTCACTAAAGGTCTTCAGATTCATGTCAAGCCGAAAATAATTGGCAAGAGTTCAAACAGATTCAACAAAAGATGGAATAAAATAACCCACAATGCGTCCATGAAACTCACAGCCCTACTTGGGGAAAAATTAAACCGTCAATATCTAGTCAAATCAGCAACCATCGAAGAACTAAAACAGCAGCTGAATTCAGTTTCCACAGAGGAACAATTGCAAACGTTTTACTCTAAATTAAATAAGGATCAACAAAGACTCTCTGCAAAACTATACAAAGTCAGAGAAAGTAAACTCAGAAGTCATGATCTACAACCAAATCACTGTTGTGAAGAAACTTCAATTGACGAAATTACTTCTAAAACCAAATGTAAGAAGAAAAATCGCCGTAAAAGAAAGCATTGTAAGCACTCTATAGCAAACACTAATTCAACTGTTACTAACACAGTGGTCAACATCTCAAAGTTAGAACTTACGGAGGCAGAAATAAAACTTTGATCGAAGGGTTTGAATTTCTGTCCCCGTCCAAAGACATACGACAGAGGGAAGCTGAAAAAGTACACCGAAGAGTTTAGCCGCCGACTAAGACTCAAGGCCCATTTTGCCTTGCAGGCCATAAATAAATCAGAGGAAAATATAAGCTGCTACCAACCCACATTCAGAAAGAAAAGTAATTGGGCACCACCAAAAAGTTCAATTCCAAATCTAGAAGCCTTTATCAACTCAGTTGAAAACGATACTTCAGACACTTCAACCATACTAACAGATACTCTAATTTGACAAAAGAAGAAACAGATGCCTTACACTCACTGAAAAGCAGAACAGACATCATAATTAAGCCTGCAGATAAGGGTTCCGCTGTGGTCGTTATGAATAGGGAAGACCACATTAGTGAAGCAAGTAGACAACTAAGTGACGCTAGGTTCTACCAAAAACTAGACCATGATCCAACACTGGAATATGCAAAATCCATCACTAATATTATTGACGAGGAGTACCAAATCGGGCACATAGACCAGCAAACGAGAAACTACTTAAGCCCAGAAAACCCAACGGCAGGTAGATTTTATCTTCTACCTAAAATCTACAAACATGGAAACCCAGGCAGATCTATAATCTCCGGTAACGGGCATCCCACAGAAAAGATATCAGAATATTTGGATTATTTTATGAGACCACATGTCCACAAATTACTATCATATCTTCAGGACACGACAGATTACCTCATAAAAAGCAAAGCAAGCGAACCGTTACTGCCAGATACATTGTTTGTTTCCTTAGACGTCACATCTTTGTATACTAACATACCGCACAACGAAGGGATACAGGCGTGTAGAGAAGCATGGGAAACAAGAACTGTAGACAATCCACCCACACACTTCCTAGTCCAACTCCTGGAGCTTGTCCTAAAACTCAATAACTTTGAATTTAATGAAGAAAACTACCTCCAAATCAATGGAACCGCAATGGGTACAAAAATGGCCCCTTCGTATGCTAATATTTTTATGGAAAACTGGAGGGTCAACTTTTAGCATCGGTTGAACTTACACCATACCAGTGGGTACGCTTTATCGATGATATAGAAATGAAGTGGCAACATGGAAGAGAAAGTCTGGACGATTTCATATCAAAGGCAAACAACTTCCATCCTTCAATAAAATTCACGGCAGAAGTCTCCAACTCAAACCACGTTTTCCTGGACACAACAACCAGACTGGTAGAAAACAAACTCCATACAGACATCTACTCGAAACCAACGGAAAAACACCAGTATCTCCTCCCAACCAGCTGTCATCCAAAACACTGCATTAGGAACATCCCATATAGCCAGGCACTGAGGATACGCAGAATTTGCTCCGACGATGAAACATTCCTAGAAAGGTCTGAAGAACTATCTAAACATTTAATTTACCGAGGCTACGACAAAGACCTGATTGCGGAGGCAACCCAAAGGGCTAAACAAACAAACCGCGATGACCTACTAAAATATGGAAAGAAGGAAAAGGCTGATAGGATACCATTTGTCCTGACCTACCATCCAGACAACCCCAAAGTAGGTAAAATCATCGCGAAACACTGGCCCATCGTGGAATCATCGGACGCACTAAAGTTAATCCTTCCGAACAAAGCTGTAGTAGCCTACCGGAAACCAAAAAACCTCAAGGACATCCTAGTCAGAGCGAAGCTAAAGCCAATCACTAGTCAAGACCACCCCAGTCAATCTGGCTCCTGTGGCGATAAAAGATGCAAAACTTGTCAACATATGATAGAGACCAGGACATTTTCTAGCACAGTGACTAGAGAAAAACTAAACATACATGGCCCAAACAAAACGTGCAAAACAGAATGTAATTTATCTCATCACATGTAAGATCTGTAGCCTTCAGTATGTCGGAGAAACTGAAAAGCTACACAAAAGGATCAACCTTCATAGATCTGATTGGATGACAAAGAAGTTGTACAGAAGCCCGGTCGCAGAACACTTCTCCTCCCCTGGCCACACTTTCAGTGATATAACACTTATTGCAATTGTTCACAACCCCAATTGGAGTTCCGAAACCAGGAAAGAAAAGGAATCTTACTGGATGCGCCGCCTTAGAACATTGAAACCAAGCGATTTAAATCAAGAAGACTAGAAAAAGACAGCCATGCACAAATGAAATTATTTATTTTTTGCAGCTGACACATTTTCTTTGAAACATTTCTCTAAATTTGCTTAATAGCCTATAATTACTACTAAGGGAATGAAATATCCGGGATATAATTTGCGCTTACATCAATTTACATAAAACAACAGATGTCGTTATGGCTCGTCGATTTCTAGGTCAATAAAAATATTTTCAAGCATCCGCAACAAGTTGAAATAAACTAGTTGAAACATAATAAATTTAAAGGCTTAATTCCTGTAGAAACAGTTATGTCAAGTTTTGCAAAAACAACGGTTTTTGTGCTTTATTTGTTTGTCTTGTCTATGTTTTGTATTTGCCTTTGAAAAAGACTCATTAAGAGTCGAAAGCGCTCAGGCTAGTTAGATACTAGTTTTGCACTGTTCGTTGTCAGTTTATTGCATTTATCTTAATTAATCCCTGACACACGTGATCCCTTGCTGGATCCAGTGCACTTGAAAGGACTGTTATTCGCCATATGATTTGTATTCTTTATATATATATATATATATATATATATGATTTGTATTCTTTATATATATATATATATATATATATATATATATATATATATATATATATATATATATATATATATATATAAACAATGAAATGGTACTGTAAGAGGTCACTACAAGTTGAAAAGATCTGGTTTGTGGGGTTTAACGTCATTTTTCAGCACATGATAGGCTATACATCTATACATAGCGGCCAATTTATTTGGTGGAGAAGAACCACCGACCCATCGTCAGTTCCTCATATACCCGCGTTGGTCGAGCAGAGGCTCGAATCTATGCGGACAGAGGTGAGATGAGGATGATCTGTAAAGGCGAGCGTCTAAGACCAACTTGACCACCCGGGGCACCAAATCCAAAAGGACTTAATTGAAAGTCTAGATTTCAAGGAAGATTTTGTCTATTTTTTTCCCTCATCAAATCGGTTTTAATATTCAAAGTTCCACTGATTTTTTTGTGTTTAGACGCAGAGACTTGAGACAATAAGGTAACCATTTATACGATTGATAGAATAGAACGAAACCATAAAAATATGATTTCAAGCACTTTATCAGGTATTCGATGGTTTTCCGACCGAAAATATTTAAATGTGTTCTTTTTAACTTATGCTAGAAATGTCGACCAATGTGTACAGTCATGCGGATAAGGCAGACAAAATATTTTAACCTTTGATACATGGAATTGCCGTTACTCAGCTGGTTTTGGGTTAGATACCTGCCCAGCTAAGCCTACGTCGGGTGTCTCATTGTGTCTTTGTGAAAGCATTAGCACCCATTTTATTTGCATGACTGAACGTGTTGAATGGCAGATTAAAACCATCCTGTTAACCAACCGACGTTTTGACCTAATGGCCCTTTCCAAAGATATAACCTAGATATGAGTAGGTGTGGTAGAAGGTGACAGGTAGAAATGTGATCATGTTCTATTCAAATACGTAATAAATGTGGCAAGACTCTTTTGAACTACTACTAGTACTACTACTACTACTACTAATAATAATAATAAATGTGTCTTATATTATGACCACATGGCCCCACTCCGGGGCATCCCTTTTGGGACAACAGTAGTGTAGGAAGAAAGGGAAGTATGTATTATTCCAACCACAATTTGAACTCCGAGGTCATTGGAATGTTAGGAACAATAAATAAGAACAAAGTGGACTATTTCTTGACCCCATAGCTCCATCCAAAGACATGACGCTGGGGACAACAAAACTATGCGGAAAACGGGACATGGTGATCGTACATCAATCCAGATTTAGAAAATAAATGATGCTTAAAAATGAGATGCTATCAAAACCGAAATTAAAACGCCATACATATGTAATCCAACCTATGACTTGGCACAGGTGTAGGAATCGTAAATCCATATGATCATTTTACGATGATGTTTCATTTTAGAAGTAAAGACCTAAAAGTTTAACCAAAAACTGAAAACCAGAGTGTGTCCATTACGGCTACTGACACAATAAAACTTGAACCAAAAACTGTAAACCAGACTGTGTCCATCACGGCCACTGACATAATAAAAATTGAACCAAAAACTGTAAACCAAACTGTGTGTCTATTACAGCTACACAATGGCCCATCACAGGCGCATAACTTGGGGACATGAATGGTAACTAAGAGAATGACAGCATGTGATGATGTTATAATCTTAATATGAAGTGAATCAAGCAAGGTGTTACGGAATATAAGTAATAGAAAAAAATAAACAGGAAGCAAACAAACAGAAGAAAAAAACAAAAACTGTAATCTAAAACTTTAACCATAATGTGTCCCCAATATAACCCGAACACAGATAAAAAGAAAGATAAGTAAAGGGCTAGATATATTTACGGTCTGTTGGACTTGATTGCGTGTCTATGGCGATATTATATCGAACATATCATTTCTTACCTAAAATAACGTGTTGAACAGGCAGTCTCATGTTCTGGTTTTAACTGGTTTTGGATCCACTATGATTACGGTTTATATACCGTACATGACATTTTTGTATACGACGCTATGGGTTTTGCAATGGAAGCTTTAAAATCAACATTATGCACACATTTAACATATAGACGTTTGATTTGTAATGGCGTTTATTATCAATGACGTATTCATGAATTACGCGCGATTAACAGCAAAAATTCCATTAAAAGCTTACCTCTCCATATACCGATAGCATTCGCTTATAAATCAAGTTCAACTGCAAACTACATAGACCCAGATCGTCACAGACTTCGCCTGCAGATCTGGGTCAATGAATTGTGTTCGGAGTAATCAGTAATAAATGAAACACAGACCCTGACCTGCCGGTGCATTATTTGACGGCACATCATGTTATATGTTGTTTGCAGTAGGGCTCGACTTCTAAGCGAGTATAAATGGTACATCAAGGAGAATGTACACGGTAATACGGTAATATGCATTTATCCAGCATGTCGAATACAACTGGTTTAGTTGGATTAAAAAGAAAGGAAAAGAAAGAGACACAGTGGAATGAATATAGAAAGATGACGATACACAGAAAGGTATATAACAGATGGATAGGTAGTTTTGCAGACAGGTTGTAAGTTCGGCAGATACTACTGTAAACCAGAAAAACTTTTTAATAGCAGCTAGATCTAGAACAAAAACAGATTTTTTCTTTCTTCAAATTAAGTAGTATGAACGGTAGAAGTGCTAAGTTGGTGGAATTACATACATACATACATACATACATACATACATTTATTTTACCATCATTCATAGGTCCAGAGTTTGCGACGATGTTCCAGAGAGAGAGAGAGAGAGAGAGAGAGAGAGAGAGAGAGAGAGAGAGAGATTTTCGTATCTCGATAATAATTATAAAGCAGATAATCATAACTGACCAAAGCATATTTCTGCGTTTTCATGCGCCATGGAAGGATCACAATTTGATATACCAATTTTACTGGCATATCAAATTGCTTTATGGCAATATTTTAAAGATCATGCCAATAATATGTATGTATGTATGTATGTATGTATGTATGTATGTATATATATATATATATATATATATATATATATATATATATATATATATATATATATATATATATATATAAGTCGCTAGAACCAAATAAAATAGGAACGCAGACCATCAGCATATTCACATTTAAACATGAAAATGTACCATATATACAGACAGACAAACAGACTCACACATACCTGAAATTCGTGCAAAGAGACATTTCTGCATCATTTTATTTTTTTCGACTTTCGCAGTCGAGTTATAAACAATGTTTGTCATCACGTGCAAAGACCGTGAAAAGTATGCACGTGTACTGTTTAAGACAAGCACAAAAATTAAGTTTTAAGTTTAAGAAAATCTTACGCTATTCCGTATTGTTATCTATATTGTTATGTATATTTAATTTGTATTGTGTGATTAATATTTGTCCATAATTGAGGGTAGGAGTTTGAATTTACCTGACGAATGTCGTTTTTGTTTTTTGTAATCCTGTTTACTTGGATCTTAGCTCAGGACATTGATTTTGCCATGGAAATTCATGGTTTAACATATTATTTGTCATCCTTTTTACCAAAAGTTAGTAAATGACTTTGTTTACAAATTAGAATGTTCTGGATATGAAAATTGACCCTCATCCTGGTCCTCTTATTGTGTCTTAGGTTTCTATATTAAGGTTGTTTACATCAAAATTATTCATTCCTATCTTAACTTCTGTAGTGGAACCAGTCTTTTAGGTGTGTTCAGAGGAGTTATATTTGAAATTTATCACTGGAATTACAAAGAGCTCGTTGATATTTTTGGGCTAAATCACTAGTTTGGGATTATTGTGAATTTATTTAAAGACATTCTGGACTGTATCATTCTGATACATCAATACTGTTGGTATATCGCCACATAACAGGGTATTGGTATATCAACATGTTCAATATTGGAATCATTCGGAACACCACCGGAATCCATTCGGAACACTCATATTTTTGGACTTGTGATAGAACTTTTAGGACTATTATGGATTTAATTCACAAATCTGTAAGTTCCTTTTATATTTTTACTTTTGTATTCAAGGAAATAAAATATTTGTTCAATTTACAAAACCTGTTCGTTTTCGCTTTTTTCTGTTACTTAGTTTAAGACCATAGAGTCTTGACAATATCTATATTGTGTGCTTAATTTTTGTCAGTGCTTGAGGGTTGCGAATGAGTCTTTCTTACCTGACCTTTGCCATAACTGAAAGTGGTAAACAAGATATTTGCTAAAATTTGAGTTCAAAACCTGGCCATGCTTATGAGCTTAGAATATTCTGGAAGAGAACCTACTTAGAATTTGATGAAATTTTCCATTATAACTAACTTACATCTAGGGCATTCTATTGTGTCTTAGGTAAAATGAAATGAGTACATATAGGATTTGTTAAACAATTTTTCATTCCTGTTTCATATCAGTCTTTTGGAATGTATAATCAGAGTTTGTACTTGAGGATTTATTTAAATTATTCATTGGAATCACAAAGTAATCTTGGAGATATTGTACTAAAAACTACTTTGGGATTATTGAAATTCATTCAGCATATTTTGGATTGTATCACTGGCGTATATCTGTATATTTTCTCCCTCCCTCCTCCCCTTCCCCCTCCTCATACAATCTCCTGCAACAAGGTTATGTTATGTTATGTTTATTACTGTCTTTGATTAATATTTTTAATTATATTTTATAAATCTATATTTTAAAAATGTTCTTTACTTAAGAATACATTAATGCAACCAAATAAAATTTGAGAAACTATTAGGTTAAGTATAAATATTAGTCAAAACACTTGTCACGTGGTTTTCATTATTAGAAATGAGAAAACCTGCATTTATTTTGATCCAAGTCAAGATATTACCTTATCACAACGTAGAGAAAGAAAGAGTGAAATCTGCCAAAAAACCATGTGGACTTTGGTAAAACTTAGAAGTGTAAAATTTTATACAAATTGATTTATCTCTAGCACTTTCAGGAAGTACTGACAATATCTGGGGATGGAACAACAGAGAAATATGGTTTGAACTTGAGTAGGTACATTCACGTTTGATGTGATAACTCGAATTCAAGAAGGAAGCCATCACTAATATCCACTGTTTTTAGAGTGAACGCCCCATAGAACTGCATTCAGCATTCGAGATATTTGTCATCATCTATCTTTAATTTCCCACAGAAGAGTATCTCATGTCATGTGAGATCTATGGTCAAAGTCATGTGAGATCTATAGTCAATGTCATGTTCACATTTCACTTTATTTGCGGAAGTAATAGTCATTATAATACCGGGATTATTTGCAAAGTTTTGAGAAGGACAAAATATTAGGAAAGGGGCATGTGTACACATTGCTGGAAAATGGGTCGTTATGGAACTAATTCAATTCTTGTCAATCATTGCTAGTATATTCAGGATTTTATATGGGTTTTAAAGAGGCGTCTGGTGTAACGGAAATGTGTATACTTAATGTTTTACGTATTACGTCTGATCTAAAATGTGTTCGTGTTTCGTGTCCGCGTACAACGTTACTCGAGAATGTTTTTTTTTTTACGTCTTACATTATTTCAGAATACTGTTACGTGTCTAGGCTTGTACAAAGTAACAAAGAAAAGAGTGAAGCCAACAATCTTTGTAAAATTTAACAAAATAATTTATTTCCCTAGAAAACAAGGTAAAAATATGAAAAAGGACTTACAGTTTGTGAATCTAATCCAAAAATAAATCCTAGAATTTAAAAATATAAGTCCTATCACTAAAAAGTTCTAAATGAATCAAAGTTTGAATCCCGATGAAATTCCAAGATGGAAGGCAATGATGTCTTCTATATCCTGTTTTGTGATGTTGTGTCAACAGTTCCTTGTTGAATTTTATGAATCAAGAATAATATTCCGGCTTTAGAATTCCGAATAATTTCCAATAAATGTCTTTGTCCAAGAATTCTAGTGAACACAAGTATTTTCCAGGGTGAATAAATTATTTGAAATAAAAAATTTAACTAGAACTGGTCACAACACAAAAATACCTTTGAGCTCCGAAGGTATCAATTTACGACTGACTAAAACCATTATAAAATATCTGTTTTAACCCTTAAGTGAAACGCAGTTTAGACCCCGTGATGGGTCACGTGATCACTTAGTTTGAACGGCGCAGTAACAGCACAAAGCCGATAGTCACGTACGCCATGGAAGAACTTAATTCTACTGAACAAATCTATAAGATTGAATAAAAATAAAAATGAGTTGTTTGCAACAGAGTTGACACGCAAGCCAAATATGATCTTGATTACGACCAATGATTTTCACTTTGTGTTTACCAATTCTGAATCAAGGTCAGGAACTAGGTCAGCTAAGAATACAATGTAGCAACACAGAACTGAACTGAATTTTCCGAAAAAAATGTAAAATCCAGTGAATAAAGTTATTATTACAATAACATGTAATGAAATAAAAATAAAATAAAAAAATTTAAAACTAACACACAAGTAATTAAATTACATATACGTAACAATACTGAGTTTGATTCACCCGATGCCGCACTAGCAAAGAGCTTGCGTTGAGAAAAACCAATTTACCTTGAGCTGTCTGGCCATGGATTACACCATAGCCAGGGTACTTACAGACTCGAGGTAGACAATAACTTTACAACACGAACAGTCTTGTCTGGGACCTGTCCACTTTATGGGAGAGAAATCTTCAGTTGTGGAGATATGTGAATTATGAAATTGTATTCTATTTTTGTTCGTATTATGTGACTGAATTGTCTGATATATTGGATGTTCCAGTATTTATTCTAAATTTGACAGATAGAATATGTTGTTAAAGCCGTGTTATTAGATGTTCTATATTCTGTTTTAAAGTTCGCCATTTTATAACTTAACAGACCAATTGGATTTATTTCAATGTTACATGTATTAAGGATGAGAAAATGTTCTAGTTCTGAAGTTCTATATTCTTCTTGTCGGATGCAGACCTCGCATACAAATCTGGTTATGATGATGATAGTATTGTACAGCGGTTCCAATGTTATTATCAACTACAAGCACGCGCATGCGTAACGTGCATCATTGCATTTGTAAAAAATTGTGTCGCATATATTACACGACTTTAGTCCTCATATTTTCAGCTGTTTTTGGGGTGTTAGGAGGTGTGACCATGTCTGATTCTGGAGGTGTGATTTTAGAACTACTAATTTGGATGCAGGCTTCTTGTACTCGGTGGGTTGTAGTATAACCTGTGCTGCCGTCATTGGTGACGTTGACTCAGAGGAAGATAGCGGTTAACTCGTGTTGAGAGAGCATAGCTTCGGGACCAACAGGTCTACAGCGAGTAAGAAGCGCTTCTGAGGGATCCTTCAGCAGACTGAGAGCGGCGGCCATGAGTGGTGGCCCCTTGGTCGTCCGATAGAGCGGAGAGACATAAGATACTTAGCTGCAGTCAACAGGGTGTAACAAGTTATATGTTCCTTTTTCGTAAATGTATTCGGTATCACTCTTTTAGTGAAAACCAAAATTTAAAGTTGCATGTTATGATTCATTCAATTTAGGAACAATATTAGTTTTCCATTTATTTGTTTAACTCGGTGTGCATCATTTTAAAACCCATTGTTGGAATTTATGCGCACGAGTTAATGTCCGATTTAATTTTTCACAATATTAATAAACATCTTGTTTACGAACTTGTTTTTAGTGTCTTCACTGTAATCTGATCCCAACCCGGATCATCTGGCAATTTACCGGGATGAAAAATTTTGTAGTGAGGGAAATCAAGTGTCACAAAACAATTTTCACAAATGATATAATTTAACTGACCGGCCAGCTCTTGAAGTAGTGCGGTGATCTGGTTGGGTTTGGGGCGGGAGAGATTGGCGCAGACACTCGTCAAAGTGAGATGAAAGGAAATTGAAGTTGACATTTTATTTATGTTGGCATATCCACGTCCAAACACCAAAATTACATACACAAATTGGAGCAAATACTCCTCATACATTCGTTGCGTTATAGTTATCAGTAGTTTGAGAATCCAGAAGAGATTGGAAATGATCTGCATACAAAAGGAAATAAGTCCAGTCACTTCTCTCTCCATGAAAAAGTCTACAACTTGGGTAGTTATTATTGCAGCTGGCTGTTGCAAATTTAGTGTGTTTCTTGCCCCTGTTTTTTGCCCTGCTTTGGGCCCCTGGAGATAAGAGAGCTAAATCAAAGGTGGAACAGGTTAAACTGTCAGAATTAGTTCGCTTTGTATGGAATGTCACGGTCACATGTATCTATAATCCAGTTGTCGAAAAGGTAGTGCGCATAACTGCGTGTGTAATAGTCTGATATTGCTATGTGTTTGAAGCCCTCGGAGAAACGAGAAATGAAGGGAACAAATACAGCTTTGAGGAAAGGCAATGTCGTCGAAAAATGTATGTGCCTATAGTCAACAGATAACTATAAATTTAGTTAAAATACTTTTTGTGGACTGTTGGTTGTAATCATCCAGGTACCGTGGGTCGTCGGTTAAAACACCAATCGACGACCCTCTGTTCGCTGATGGATTGTAATAGCATACAATCATGAAAGCGAAATCAAGAGTTTCAGATAAGTGTGGAGCATTCTCATAATCGTTTGAAATTAATAAACTGCTACAGCAGCAGAGAAGCTGGACAGACTGTGCTCAATTGTATTTGATCGAAAAATAAAACTTCCTACGAAAATGAAATACAAGGTCAATAACGCTAAACTAAAATCCTCTAACCGACCGAGAGTCTCTCTAAATTGTGTTAGCTCATTTTGTTACTTTATCGCTGACGTTTTATTTTTAAATTTTATGCGTGTTCGTTTACTCGTCGGACACTCACTGTTAGTCGTCAGCTTCTCTGTTGCTCTCTTCAACCAAAAATGTTATCGAGACTTATACGATACCTCGACCGAGGATCGTGTAAATTTATCGTGATAAATCCGTGTGGGTTTCCTTGCGCCTTTGAAAAGAAGTTTTTAAACCTAATCATTTCCATATCCCCTAAACACCAAGTTTGATGAATATTTCGCAGAGTATGTGTATCAACTCCATTAAACACAACTAAAATATTACAATTATCTCTGATCACTTTAGGTATTTGTGTATATCGCTGAGTAACATGAATCACGTCAGCATTTTTGTGTCTGCCTCTGGAAAATATCCGAGCTGGATTTGATTGTTTGTCCAGAACCACATCATCGTATACTACAAGATTATTAATAAATCCATCGAGGACATGTACAGATGGGGCTTCATCAATATCGGTAATAAAATCAATAAGATCATTGCCGTCTTTATCCAACAATTTTGCGCTTTCATTAAAATCTTTAAGTACTTCATAACATCGTTGATCATCTACAGATGGTGCCACTAAAAATAATTTATCCCACTTGAGCCATCTCATTATCAGATTAAGCAACAATTGCGTCTTACCAGATTCAGATGGGCCTATTATTATAGGCCTATTAATAATAATAATAATAATAATAATAATAATAATAATAATAATAATGAGGACTTTGTATAGCGCCTAATCTTTAGAAGCTCTAAGCGCTTTACAACATTTGACAACACTTAAAAAACATATATAATGATATGATTACAAAATTAAAACAAACACCACGAAAGTAGAAACAGAAAATATGCTGTAAATATTTAAGGCAAGGATACATTATTAGGTCTTTAAGTCTGTTCTTGCAGTTGAAATAGGTGAGTTTTAAGAGCGCTCTTGAATGAGATCACTGTGTCTTTGTGTCTAAGTGCAGTGGGCAATTCGTTCCACGTTGCTGGGCCCTGGTATGCAAAAGAGCGTTGTCCATATGATTTCATCTTCATAGTGGGAATGATGAGAATACGAGTGTCAGAAGAGGAGCGTAAGCATCTTGCAGGTGTGTACACATGGGTGAGGTCAGATAGGTACGTTGGACTGGAGCCCGTCGGTGAAACGTAGCACAGAGAACAAATTTTGTGTTTAATTCTGGATCGTATGGATAGCCAGTGTAGGGTAGAGAGCAGGGGAGAGGCGTGCTCTGATCGTGGTACTCTAAGGATGATTCGAGCAGCTGTATTTTGAACTTTTTGAAGTTTCTGAAGTAGATATTGAGACGAACCAGACAGAATTGAGTTACAATAGTCCAGTCTTGAAAGTACTAAGGAACACACAAGTGTTTTAGTGGCATCAACTGAAAGATACTTGCGGATGGAGCTGATTCGTCTCAGCTCAAGATATGCAGCCTTGCATATGTTCATGACATGTTGATGCAATGAGAGAGTACTGTCAAGAGTGACACCGAGGTTTCGTACTGACTGTGTGAATTTAATGTTGGTGTTGCTGATATTTATTGTCTGAGGTAAAGGATGTGAATGAGAAAGTCTTTGTGTTGTAATCAGGATGGCTTCAGTTTTATCATCATTCATCTGCAGCTTGTTACATGTCATCCATGATTTCACATCGGAAATGCACCTCTCTACGCCTTGGATGGTAGCTTCAACTTCAGCTGGATGGCTAGATTTGTATATTTGGGTGTCATCAGCATACAATTGGTGAGACACTGGATGATGATCTATGACACTTGAGAGTGGCTGAGTGTATAGAATGAAGAGAACAGGTCCAAGAACAGACCCCTGTGGAACACCACAGCATAGTTCAACTGGGCTGGAGTGTTTTCCATTTGCGGACACAATTTGTGTCCTGTTGACCAAGTAGGACTTGAACCATAGTAAGGCCGTATCATGAATGCCAAATACATGCTGGAGACGGTGAAGTAATATATCATGGTCTATAGTGTCAAATGCTGCAGACAAGTCAAGGAGAGTGAGGACTGTAATCTTTCCGCCATCCAAAGCAGAGAGAAGGTCATTGACTATTATACACCTGATAGAATTTGGTAGCGCTGGATGATGCTTAACTGGCTCTTGTTTTCGTGTCGCTGAAAAGTCAGTGATATCCATGTTGTACAGATATAATAAACAATATGAATTTATATTGCGTTCGATGCAGAGCACCCACGTCCACCAGTGGATTAACAACAATAATAACGAAAAATAGCAAGCGCGCACTTACAGGTAAGTGTGTGAGATGTGGTACAAAAAAAAAAATAAGAATTTATTTCGTCCCGGACACAGTCAGATACAAAGATAGGTAGTGATATTGCTGCTTCGTTGGGAAAATTACCAGGAACTCCATGGGCCAAATACCCTGGTGAGAAACATCTTCCTGGCTATAATTATTGTGGTCCTGGAACTCGACTTGATATCCGACTCGATAATCAAGACCAACCAAAATCTGGAGAGTATCCAATAAACGCGATATCAGTGATATCATGGACGAAAATAACTCAAAAATGTATTTCACGCCGAGATTAATCGCGATGATGAGCAATACCAGATATGAAATCGTACAGACGTCAGCTGATGATTATGATACTTGGTTGGAGAAAAAGAAAATGAAAAATCCAACCCGCGATGAGATTAATAATAGTCCTAGCGTTGATGAGTTCTTGAAAGCCAGCGTCGACGATCAAATAAAAAATTCTCAGATCGAACTGACCAACACTTATCACAAATACAACCCAGAAGAAAAACTAGAACCATATGAAGCTAAGAAATCGTATCTGAATCATATCTTCCAGTGTGATGTTGGTAAGTTGCCCGAGGATGAAGTTGAACAGTTATATAAATCATCGGAAAGATTAAAGCGTGCTCAACGAGTTATCGTTGACAAATTCAGTAACGGTAATGCAGTAGATGCTACGATGTTCCGATCAGATAAAATCGGCCCACGCGAGAACCTCAACGCGATAAGGAGTTTTCTGACAATGTTATATCTACCCGATATAGTTGTTGATGATTTGTCGAAAACAACAGCGCCGATATCAGGATCGGATCTCAGGATGTATATCGAAAATATGTTACGGGACAAAGATCAACTAGCGATGTATAACGAGCTACTAAACAACTGGTCCAGTATATTTTCTGAGATAAGACTAAAATCATTGAAATTAACCACGAAAAAAATATCATCGAAAAAATCAAGTTGATCTATAAAGGATTCGGGGTTTCTTTGACTGTCAACGATAAAAATAATACCACGAGATCAGATTACACGTTAAATTATCCTGTGTGGCCAAAATCAGATTTTATTGATGATGAACGCTAGAGGAATTATAATAATGACGCTCAAGGATTTTATGGCAGAAACGATATAACGATTACGAACGAGCACACGAGATGTTAAAATTTCACGTGTGGAGCACCAATAATTGATTTAGTGTGTTTGATCATGATACTGAATCCACATAAAAATTTGGCGGAACTTGATAACGGATCGGTACATATCATATAATAATACTGATAAATGTCCCGATCAGGACGCGACGGGGGAGGTGGGGTTGTTGCCAGTTTACAAAAGTGAACGCGGTGGTAATTGTGTGTCTTCAGGAATTACCTGTAATTGTTCGCGTACAAATTCACGTTGAGGAGCAGTTGAATCTAGTCTGTAGATTGCAGGTCTACCCGTGGATCTTACCACGCTGCAGATTTTATGTGTGGTCACACTCCAAATAGGATCAGTTGCTCTTTTTTTACCACCTTCAAGTTCACCGGGTTCATACAAATATCTTACAGCCACATTACCTAGTACTGGTTGAGAGGAAGAGTCATGTCGTTGTATTGGTATATGTTTCTTTTTGATTGCATTGGTAGGCTTCATAGAAGTTGCACGGTAATTTCATTATTTAACGCAGCTATCACACTTGGTAATCTTGCAACCCATTCACGAGATCTCTTGTCTTTCTAAACTATTTCCTTCGCATACTGGTATCCTAATAACCGCTCAGCAAGTGTTCGATTAAATCATTCAACGATTGCCTAATCGGTGTGTCCTCGTCTGATTTTGACGTTATGTTTTTTCATCAACGACGATACTGCACCAAGAAATTCTTTGCCAGGATCAACCTGTAATTGTTGTGGCCATCGCAAGGGTCCTCTTTGATAAATTCGTTCAAACGCAGATGCAACTTCAGCTGCTGTCTTTGTTGATAGTGGTTCTGCTTCTTTATATCTACTTGCAACGTCAACGATAGTTAACGTGTATTTGTATGTGCATGATTGACATCTACGTGGTTTAATAGTATCCTGTGGTAAAAACAAAATATCCGCTTGATGAACTTCATTGGGAGCGCTGACATCAAAATGTGCGTACTGAATTTTTTTAGGTGGACGTAGATAGATTTGCCATATTGCCTGTCGTGCTAACCAGTTTGCAGCGACAGAACGTTAGACATTTACCGCATCAGCAAGTTTACCAATCGCTGCTCTACCTCTCCAATATCCCCTTGGACTATAATAATCCGATTCCATTATAATAATAATCGGTTGATTACTTACCAGCCCCTAGGACTAGTTTACCTTTCATTGCAGATTTTACTAGGAAGCTTGCAAGTTTTTCTCTGAGAGTTTTATTTTTTTTTTGGAATTTAACGAGTGAATCAACTTCACGTCAGCGATGTGACGCTGTTGTAAATTCTTATTTTTATACGCAACAGCATGAACGTGACACGCTTGATCAATCGGGTTTATTGGATACTCTCCAGATTTTGGTTGGTCTTGGTTATCGAGTCGGATATCAAGTCGAGTTCCAGGACCACAATAATTATAGCCAGGAAGATGTTTCTCACCAGGGTATTTGGCCCATGGAGTTCCTGGTAATTTTCCCAACGAAGCAGCAATATCACTACCTGTCTTTGTATCTGACTGTGTCCGGGACGAAATAATTTTTTTTTTTTTTTGGTACCACATCTCACACACTTACCTGTAAGTGCGCACTTGCTTTTTTTCGTTATTATTGTTGTTAATCCACTGGTGGACGTGGGTGCTCTGCATCGAACGCAATATAAACTCATATTATTTATTATATCTGTACAACATGGATATCACTGACTTTTCAGCGACACGAAAACAAGAGCCAGTTAAGCATCATCCAGCGCTACCAAATTCTATCAGGTGTATAATAATAGGCCCATCTGGGTCTGGTAAGATGCAATTGTTGCTTAATCTGATAATGAGATGGCTCAAGTGGGATAAATTATTTTTAGTGGCACCATCTGTAGATGATCAACGATGTTATGAAGTACTTAAAGATTTTAATGAAGACGCAAAATTGTTGGATAAAGACGGCAATGATCTTATTGATTTTATTACCGATATTGATGAAGCCCCATCTGTACATGTCCTCGATGGATTTATTAATAATCTTGTAGTATACGATGATGTGATGCTGGACAAACAATCAAATCCAGCTCGGATATTTTCCAGAGGCAGACACAAAAATGCTGACGTGATTCATGTTACTCAGCGATATACACAAATACCTAAAGTGATCAGAGATAATTGTAATATTTTAGTTGTGTTTAATGGAGTTGATACACATACCCTGCGAAAAATTCATCAAACTTGGTGTTCAGGGGATATGGACATGATCAAGCTTAAAAACTTCTTTTCAAAGACGCAAGCTAACCCACACGGATTTATCACGATAAATTTACACGATCCTCGGTCGAGGTATCGTATAAGTCTCGATAACATTTTTGGTTGAAGAGAGCAACAGAGAAACTGAAGACTAACAGTGAGTGTCCGACGAGTAAACGAACACGCATAAAATTTAAAAATAAAACGTCAGAGATAATGTAAAAAAATGAGCTAACACAATTTAGAGAGACTCTCGGTCGGTTAGAGAATTTTAGTTTAGCGTTATTGACTTTGTATTTCATTTTCGTAGGAAGTTTTATTTTTCGAACAAATACAATTGAGCCTAGTCTGTCCAGCTTGTCTGCTGCTGCTACGGTAGGTAAATTTCTTGGCGAAGTTCACGGAAAATATAACATTACTGTAGAGAGAAACGATCGTAAGCTTCCGGTAATCGATTCCATTTCCATTCCTGTGCCGTCCCTGCAGTACAGTAAGTTACAGTCTAAGGCAACTACTTCCGGTACATATTGTAAACAGTACCTGGAGTAGCTTCTCATTGTAGCCAATCAGGAAACGTTTAACCTTTTGTTTATTTTGTTAATGTAGTCTCAAACCCCGACGGAGAGCGCCCTTTTTGAAATTTTGTTTACATTCTTGTGATCAGATTTATCGCCCTAGCATGATGCATTCCGGTATTTCACACAGGTAAGAAAAATAACGCGAAGACTCACAACAGGAACTTTTTCATTCCAACATAATAACCAAGATATAAACAACTACTCTTTCATGAACAGTTGAACTGTTCTCAAGATATTTAGGCCAAAAGCAATAACACCTAAACACATGCCTCCACCCACCCCCAGCTCTCGCAGTGCTGCTTAAACATACAGAAATATGTACATTGGAAACGTACATCATGGATTCAAGTATAGACATGGTATATCAAATATTATGGACGGACCATTCAATGTTCAGCCCGCATATCTTAAGAAAGTATTCTTTCGCAGATTTAAGGCCACCCACCCACCCGGACCCCTCCCCGCGCCCAAAACCGATTCAGAAATGATCTTGAGGAAAATTGAAACAAATGTACACATGTACATACGAATAGATAAAAGAAACCAAATACAGACCAAACTGAATAAAACCAAACAAACTGACGAGAAAAGAAACTCTGCAAAGATACTTCGATGTCTGATAGCTAAAAATCTTACTCTCCCCCTTCCCGGATTTTATTTGAACATTTCTAATGAATCAAACACTGTTTAAAAATATCTGAAAAGTGTGGCTGGTGAAAATGTTACAAAAGAGACATACATACATACATACATACATACATACATACATACATACATACATACATACATACATGTGCATTAAAGTTTACAGTTAGGTTTCTTTTCAGTTATTAATTATATTGCAGCCACAATATATATATATATATATATATATATATATATATATATATATATATATATATATATATATATATATATATATATATGTTATTTTGCAATAAAGCATAAATTCAATTACATTGTTTCTTGTAATGTATTTTATTGTTAAGCCTTAGGTAGTCAAACAAAATGAGCATATAATAAAAAGGTTACTGCATTTGTATGGGAAAATATTAACGAGTTTTCTGCAAAATATCGCATTACCTTGCGGAGTATTTTGCAGATAAACCGAGTTCATATTTTCCCATACAAATGCAGTATCCTTTTTAGTATACGCTCATTTTGTTTAACTACCTAAGGCTTAACAATAAAATACATTACAAGAGACAATGTAATTGAATTTATTCTTTATTCCAAAATAAATTCACAACCGTAGATTCATCAATACACAATAACAGTATTCATGCACACATAGCTCCGCCCAGCGACCTTTTAACTTAGTCGCGCGCTCTAGATCAGTTTCAAAAAGAATTGTCGTATTGGTCTACTTAAAACTGAAATTTAGAGTCATATTATGAATGAATGTGCATGGATTTTGTTTCTATGTTGATCAAATTAAATTCTGCTTTTCTTTTTATGAGAGGCTAAATTATTGGGTCAATTCAGTGAAATAAGATGACTGGGTTTCAGGTGGAAATGTAGGCTACTCGAAATTCCAGTACAGTTTCTGTTTGTGTCAGGTTTTGCAGGACATGTCGGTCGGACTTGAAGAACTAACTAAGAAAGTGCAATCTGAGGAAATTCAAGACACATAAATGTAAGTAAATTTCTTACAATTGTTATTACCAGGCAAAGAAACTTTTGTGTATGCCCTGTCACTTGCATCTCGCTGTTTGAGATATCCCAGCTATGACCTGTATCATACAGTGTGTCACTATCGCTAGCCTAACTTTGTATCAAAATAGTTACATGTGGAAAATTGAAAAGGAGCTGTTGTGTGACACTCCATTTACCCAGCGGAAATAATACTTTTTCGTCGTCTTTGTATTATTAGCTCTGAGGCTCTTAGTTTCCAACCAAAACCTTCATTTGCATTTTTTTTCTTCTCGAATCTAGCAATATTGACAGACTTGTAAAATGGTAGTCTCTGATAAATATGCGATAGCCCTTGACCTCTATGCTATTCTATGCTATATTTTTTAGACCCTAGAGAGCACTTGTCATAGTCAACCATTCTATTTGTGTAAAGATATGAATTTTCTCCTAAAAAGCTGTTTCAATGATCAGAACGGTATTTTCAAATATTGCGTCTCTCATGTTTGTTGGTGACGTTACGAATATCACGTTAATTAGTTTGCTTCTTTGAAAGTTTCGTTTCTAACTCAGTTAACTCGTTCACATCGTTAACTTTATCATTTATACTTTCAAACGGACGAAACATCTGCTTTAGTTCATTTACAAACAAATTTAATCAAGCTAAAATTAAAGCGTCTACTACACGAGTGTATATGGGTTATTTACAAAGTTGTTCCTAATACTATATTTAGGCACACGTGTCGTGTCCGTGCGTGCAATATGAAGATGTTCTATGTCGTAAAATACTGCACGCTTCTGAAAATGTAAAGTTAACGGAGACATAAATGAGCATATAATATATGTATGTATGTATATTAGATCTAGGTATGAATGTGACACATTTAGACGTATTCGCTTTCGCCAATGATACCTAAGTACATACTTTTTCTTAAATTCCAAATGCAAGGAACATTTAAGGAGAGAACTATGTTCATTTTAAAAAGATAGGATCAGCCTTCTCAAATGATGTCTGTATGGATTCTATCATAATGTTACTGCCTATGTATATCAATTTATATTTTCAGATTATGAATTGAACGTATAAATTGGTATAAACGCTTTATATATATATATATATATATATATATATATATATATATATATATATATATATATATATATATA
>JAECUM010023610.1:0-38946 GCA_016617855.1 Megalonaias nervosa
ATATATATATATATATATATATATATATATAGTAAGACTTGGAAAAGAATTTTACCGCTGATATTTAAGTTAGCCTGATGACTCAATATCCGCATGGGCATGAACATTTCCTGCATATAGCAAGTTGTATTGTGTGGTGAGTTGGTCTGATTTACTCTATCGATTTACATAATTCTTAGTTTCAAGAAACGGTCTGGACGAAATATGTGATAAAAGTCACAGTTGTGTGCATTCCCTAGAGTGAATTGTCTCTACCAAATGATTATTTGACTTGGTAAGAGTATGTAAATGAATAGTTGATATTCATAATTCACAAAAGCCTCGACAAGTCAAGTCGACAGAATATAATGGCCATTTTTGTATTGCCGTTAGAACAGACATACATAAGTTAATATATGCAGTAAAACTCAATTGATGCGGGCCTAACGTTTAGGTACTTTCGAGTTTTTCAAGGTTTTTATAATATAATGCTAGGGTGTGGGGAATAAGAACGGATTATTATGTTATTAGCTAATGCATGTTTATAAATGTGAGCTTATTTATTAACCTTTAGAATAATACTGAGGTATTTTTTATAATTGCTAAGATCCGAAACCTAAAAATGCACAATTATGCCAATAACTTAACCCAATAAAATGGATGTTGCATTTTAAGATGGTTATATGTGGCATGAACGTAATGGGAGTGAATCTCTCTCTCTCTCTCTCTCTCTCTCTCTCTCTCTCTCTCTCTCTCTCTCTCTCTCTCTCTCTCTCTCTCTCTCTCTCTCTGATTAGCGTGCAGCGGGGGGAGGGGGACGAGATGGGGCGAGGCGGTTACCCCCGAGCGCCATTTACCCTTCTTACGCCACTGCTCTCTCTCTCTCTCTCTCTCTCTCTCTCTCTCTCTCTCTCTCTCTCTAACAGAATGTCATTTGAGTCATCGCAGCTAAGGTTGAAGCATCTCCTGTCTCCGTGCTTTTCTTCCCAAGAACTATCCTCACTGTGAATAATTGTGTGATATCAATCAAGTCCTGATGTAACTCTTCAAATCTCACCGGAACATTATGTCTGACATTATCCATTATATCACTATGAATGCAATCCTGGAAAGAATCACCAGCAACAGAAATTCGATCCATCATTGCGAAACATTTTGAATGATAAGTGAATTCCACATGTCTTGCCCCATGAATCAAGATGACTACTCAAGGACATGCAAAGTCAAACGGCTGCAGGATATACCGAACGTTTCAGTGGGTTAAGGTGAAAAGTTGCTGGTACGTCATAGATTACAAAAGATTAGGAAAATTGTCATGTAAGTTCTTTCTAAATTTGATATACGTGATATTGTAATACTACTATTTCATATCTTCAAATTCCTTGTGCATATTTTCAATATTACACATGTCAACATTTTAAATTGCATTATTCTATTTCTAGGTCTGCTAGTTGCATTCTGACAGTTTGTTTGATTACATATTAATCATCATAATGGTATAAAATACATAACATTGTACAAGGTACAATGAAGCACAGTGAAAGTTACAACTAAGATATTAACATTATGCAAGTTGCAATATTGTAATCAACGCCATCTGTTGTCATAATTGGGCATTATGTAATGACCCATTATGACAACAGATGGAGCTGTTAAATTAATTACGGAAAAGGCTGAACTCTCCTATGTCCAGTGTATTACAGATTCAAAGCGTGAAAGGCATAGCCATGGAGCCATATTAAACAGGCATTTTGCGATCGCGAGAGAGAGAGAGAGAGAGAGAGAGAGAGAGAGAACTCTTATTTATTGTTTATCGTTCTAGCAATCTCAGTCCAACTATATTGACACAACGGCATACACTTTCTTTGATACTTGTTTGTTTGTTTGTTTGTTTATTTATTTATCCACGTCAAGCATTGGTTAATTTGCCGTATCTCGCTCACGAGAGAGAGAGAGAGAGAGAGAGAGAGAGAGAGAGAGAGAGAGAGAGAGATTTATAACTTGGAGGATTGTGGAGAGCGTGGAACCTTTAAAAACGGAGATTATGCTGGAACTACTAATGCACGATGAAGAATTTTTTTTTTCTTCTTTTTCACATGTAGAAAATTAAATTCAAAAAGGAAAGAAAAAGAAAAAGAAAATTACTGTGAAAGAATGAAGCAATTATATTGTCTTATTATTCAACAAATATTACGTTCCTGTCGAGACACTGCAGGTCGGATCTGTGGTTTAGTCGATTCTTGATTTGAATGCGCATTATATCTGATTCACATCACTATTTTCATTCTGTTACCACCGTGCCCTCTGTTGTCATAAAGTAACACTAATCGCTATTGCATAATGTTTGCTGTTAAGTGCCAACTTGTAACTTTCATTACATCACATTATAAATTTCAGCATGTGAATGTTTTACCTCTGTAACACTTACCAGTGTGTTATAACTTAAAAACTGTGTGTCGATTTCAAAGTGAAAATTTAGAGCTGCAAAGACTTTACTAAGAATGGTAACGTGTGTATTATTACAAATGCACATAGATTCACTCACATGGAATCTGACGAAATGGCACTATTGTAGTATCATACCTTACAAACTCAGTAACAAATATTGGCAAGTGTAAAGATGCCATCCAGAATGTGCATCCTACACACATAGAAAATGCAAAATGGAATAATACAAATTAGAATCTTCCAGCATAGAACTAATAAAAAAATAAAAATGGAATAATGCAGGATAGAATATACATCATATAGTAATAGAAAATAATATATAGAACTACATGCAGATAAGTATGGCGGTAATCTCCTTCCATAGATTGTAAAGTTTCTTTATATTACTTTAACAACATGCATATGCATTCAATACCGCTGCCTAATCTTGCATTCATTTCATTAATATACATACGCATTGATATGCTGATATACGTGAAAAACAATCCACTCCAAAACACGTTGTTTTACATATTTAAATTGCTTACAGATCCATGTGCATAGTATTTCAGTACCGTATGTGTTTTGTGCACGAGATTAGCTAATCTATCTACCCTCTCAGATAAATAGGTACGACTTAAAACAATCATGTTTTCACAACATGTTCATATTTACAAGGACACAATGTAACTCATCAAAATTATACAAAAATAAGAAAATATCAGAAGGGACTGTTAATAGTGGAAAATCGTAAAGAAGAAAGAAAACTTTAATTATTATTAACTGACACCAAATAGCTTACCCTTCAAAGTCTTTGGTGTTTTATTATTATCTCCTCATCTTTGTATCTCAGGAACTTTGAGATTAGGGATCAAGGTTTGACCTTTATGCTGATCATTTGATAAGCTTTTTCAGTCTCCAGGATGTGTTAAATATCCGTTCTGTCCACAAGCATCTGCCTATGGCTCTTCCCAAATGTCCCTGAAGTATTTAACTCTCTTCTGAGACTTGTGGCTTTTCCATTATATCCTATCTGATACTCGTGGCTTTTCCGTCACACCCTTTTCCATTATACAACCTCAGGACCCAATTTTTGTGCATATATGATCTTGTCGTAGTAAACAACACATTTAGTTGTAGAAATCAAATATCTTTTTCAAAGAAAAACTGTTTTCTGTTAAAGATTCATTATTATGATCAAAGCAATGGTTCTTCTTTTGCTTCATGGGATTGTACGAATAACTAAGAAACTCACTACGTTTTTAAAAATCACTCATGGTTGTTTTATTATTATTATTTTTAATATTTTTATTGTCATGTCCACTGATAATAGTGACAATCAAATTCTTCTCCGACTCAGTATTGTGCAATTAACTCAATCGGAAATCTACGGCATTGAAACGGTCGTCAGGTTTATGGTCATTGGTCGTCTTCTTTACGCTCAGTGGTCTTCTATAATATGCTCAAAGGTCGTCTAGTATTTGCTCAAATGTCGTCTAGATTGTACTCAGTCTTCTTAGTAATATCAGTAATCATTCGAACATTTGACTGCTTTTTTAATCTAGAAGCAGAAAAAGTAGGTGTTAGTATTATTTGGTTTGTTTGTGGTGAACTGGCATTTACAACAAGGGATTGCACATGGGAAGGGATTGGTCGAGACAAAACATAGCTATGCGATCTAGATTGTACGTCAGAGCTATGTTGTTGTTCCCATGATTAAACTCCGGATAATAAATACCGCAGGAGAAGAATTAGTTAGTTTCTCCTAGCATGTCATTGATGGCTCGCCACCAACCGCTGCTACTGGTGAATTGTTTATGACCAAGACCACTTCGAACCTGTACGTTGACATAGTTTACTGTCTCATTAGAACTGTTTATCATCTTTATAATGGTGCTCTTCCCATTTAACTGTATCTATGCTGATATGAGGATTCATGAGGTCATTATGATTGAAATTAGAATACACACTGCATGAATGGTGAATTGATTATCAAGTCTTATGACTTCATGAATCCTGAAAAATATCACGAATCCTGAAATATATCATAATTCCTGAAAAAATATTAAATTCTGTTCTTGGAATTGCAAATAGCTAAAAATATAATAACTAATCTCAAGAAAGAAAACAAAACAGAACTATATTTTAACCACTGTTTACAAAATGTTCACAAAACACAGACGTAGTGAAGGGGGGCGATATAGGGCATATGAGGCCAAAGAGGGAAATATGGCCTGGGGAGATATGGGGCAAAAATTTATAGGGCATGTGAGACCAAAGAAGGAAAAACAGCATGGGGCGATATAGGGCAAAGAGGGATAGGGACAAGGGGAAAGAGCATGACAAGACCCCCTGGAACAATATAGGGACAAAATAGGGTTCATACACATATATGGCAAATTTTGAATAAATCTTTTCGAGACAGTGGAGTGGCCCTGAAAAGGGCCTTTCGGTTCTTCTTCTTCTATTTTCTCCAGTTCTTCCACCAGCTCCTCATTTTCTCTATGATTCCTTTCTTCTTTTTCTTTTCCTTCTCTGGCATTCAGTCAGGATGTCCCATAGATCTAAATTTTTCTTGCACTTTCATCCAATTTTGATTCGGTTTCACAAACTCTTCTTTTTTCTTTGTGTTTTATTTGTCCTTTCTCTCTTTTGCCCAGGTATCTTTGATCTTCTATACCTCTTCCTTCATCACTTTTCTCATCATGTCTTCAGCTTTCTTTAATTGGTCTAACCCCAACTTGGCAAAAGACCACTCTTTGAAATTTGATATGTCTTCTAAAAAGCACATCACCTTGATGACATTATCAAGGGCTCCCTTCAACGTCCCTACTCTCACATATTTAGGATGGACGAAGCCTCTTAATTTCTCTGCTTCCTCCTCTGTCATGCCTTTCACTAGATCCCTGGCTACTCTGAGGCTGGCGACTTGACCTGTCACAATGTCTTTGGTAACTGGATACCTCCATTCCTGTTCAAGCCTTTCCACCACATAGGCTGCATCCACCATCCAGTACCAACTGTCTTTCAAGTTATTAAACAAATCCATCTTGTGTTGACTAGTCAACGCTGGGTAGCCAGACTGACGACCGACCGCTCCGCTTTATATACTTGAAGCACGGACGTGAAGGAAAACATCACATACATTCACTTCACATATTATATACTATACTCACAGAAGGGAAGAGAAGAAAAAACATACCATATATACTATCCAAGACTCCAATATCTACTATCCACACAGAAGGGAAGAGAAAACAAAAACATACCATATCTACTATCCAAAACCCCAATATCTACTATCCACACAGAAGGGACGAGAAGAAAAAAAAACATACCATATCTACTATCCAAAAATCCAATATCTACTATCCACACAGAAGAGAAGAGAAGAAAAATACACCATATCTATCATCCAAAACCCCAATATCTACTATCCACACAGAAAGGACGAGATGAAACAACCCACCATATCTACTATCCACACAAACGTACGCGAACGCATACAAACACATATTCTACACATATTCTACTATCCACACAGAAGGGAAGAGAAGAAAAAAAACACCCATATCTACTATCCACACAGGTACGCGCTCACAGCAACACACACACACACACACACACACACACACACACACACACACACACACACACACACACACACACACACACACACACACACATCAGTAAAGGAGTGAGTATTTATAGTCACACTACTCCACATTCACACAAACTGGCAACTTGAATAGTGTCTCTTTTCTAGAGATCTGGTTAGCCCTGGGAAGGGCACTTTGTCTTGGAACTCAAATTGCACCTGGTTAATGGTGGCACCTCTCTCGTCGGGCACCACAGACACAACGTCTGCTCCAATCCTGCTCCCAGTTCAATCTTGCTCTTGGTAGCGCAGAGGGAGGTTGATTGGCTTCATTCTCCCAGTTTTCACTTTGAGGGATAGTGAAGACTTGTTCCCTCTGTCTTCTGCGCCACACACTTGGATGAGGTCTCCTTGTCTCCTCTTCCCAGTTTTCAATTTGGGGGACCACAGGTCTTTGTACTGGTGGCAGCGGCTCTCGTGCTGGTAGTGGCTGTGGTGCTGGTATTGGTTGTCGTGCTGGTACTGACTGTGGAGGCGTTCTCACCTCAGGCTTGACCTCACAGAGGCCTCAGTATGAGGTGAGGCAGGATCCCTCTCTTCTTTTCTTTTTCTTCTTTCTTCTTTTTTCTTTTTCTTCTTCAAGTCTGGCACTTTCCTGGATTGCCTCCATGGCCAGTTCGTCCAGGAGGCGTCTGGCATACTCCAGGTGCATTTGGAGTTCAAGCCATTTGCTTATCCTGCTCATGTTGTCTCGTCGACGATGGGTAGCCAGACTGATGATCGCTGCACTTTATATCCCTGGAGCAAGGACTTGAAGGAAAATATCCCTCACACCAAAACTTACAATACCCATATTATCATCACATGGAACGCGCGGACCTAAACGAAGCACTCACGTTGACGTTTTACTTACAAGCACAGGCACACTATCGGACAAGACAGAGAAACGAAGTGTGGATAGACACACGTCTTTTTTTTAACATAAACACTCACATTGTTTGTCAATTGAATTAGCATGTCCTTTCTAGAGTGTTGGGGTAGCCCTGAAAAGGGCTGTTGTGTTAACGGGGGAGTTATGGCAATCTTTCATTGTCTAAGATTGCGTCTGACGGCAGGCTTTACCACAGGATACGGTCTGCTTCTTCGGAAAGAGAAGGAGAACCCTTTCGTGTCAACGCGACAGTCGACAAAACCTCTGTCTGGTTTATGCTGCTGTTGCTGTTGCTGCTGATGTAGTTGCTGTTCTCTCTGCTGCTTCTGAAGTCTATATTTCTCTCTCCACTCTTCTTGCTCTTTCTTGATTTCCTCTCTGAAGACCTTTTCTATCAGGTTTTCGGTCAATTTCAACATCCTGACATTTTCTATCTCATCAGGCTTCGGTATAAGGTTTTGTCTGACACGGTGTAAATTCACATCAGCTTCGTTCAGCTTGGCCAGTCTTGAAGGCATCTTCGTAGGTTGACGTGTCAACAATAGATGGTCAGAACTGAGACTGCCCCGCTTTCTTTGGTTCAAACGCGGACGTGATAGAAAACATCCCTACTGGGTTTTAATGTCGGAACGCTATGATAGCTTATTTTATGTTGAGCGATAGAGATAAGACAAAGAGCATTTATAATTATTAAACATTTTAACAACAAACGACAGATATATTTTTATTCATCAAATAACTAACAATTTATATAACATCAACAATTTTTTTACTTAACTAACAAATTTTTTACTTTACTCAGAAACAACAATTCATATAATATTGGACAAACTTTTTTTGACAAGGTTGACAAAGTTGTGAAGTCAAGTTAGATTTCCACTGATGAAAGTCATGAGGCCATTGATGTACACTACGTTTTCTAGCTAAAGACAAAATAAAGCCATAACGATCACAAAACCATCTATCTACTTTTTCATCGTTTCTAGAAGAGTTACGATCAAATTAAGTCACTAAATGTTCTAAAGGATATCCAAGACTGCGTTGATAAAGAAAATACACACAATATTGTCCATACACCATGGAATATGTGCCTTGTAATTTCACATTGCTAAATGTGTCGTCTGGGCATTTCTTCTCATAAAGTCGATGATGTCGTCTGCCAAAGGTGGTAATCCATACGAATCAAAATACTCCACACAATCCTCTTTAGGGAAGTAGACGGCTACCCAGTGGGTTCCTGGGAGATGACTGTCGCCCGTGTTGATGACATAAGTTTGATGGTCTTGAGGTTTGCGATGAGGCCGTTCATCTTTAGCGCACGCGATAGGATTCCAAGAAGCAGTGTACGAACTGTTGTTCAAAAGGTAATAAAACCCCAGGTAATCCATTTTTGTTTGTTGTTTTTTCCTTTTTTCTTTTTTAGTGTTTTTTTTTTTTCACAGGTAATGATAAGTCATCAATTCAATTCTGACTTTTTGCTTGAAAATCTCTGACAAGTAGATTCTTTGCTTCGTCTCCGAACTCTGGGCTAAGAGAGCTTCGATGCGATAGATATCCAGAGTAGTCAATGGAGGAGAGGAATGATTACGCAAGTCTTTATACCACTGATGCAACACTGCTTCTTCCGAGATGAGACCCCAATCGTCGTCCAGATACTCGTCCAATTTTTCTTCTTGACTCATCATCGGACATTTATCATGTTGAATTTGACTGGGATGATCGTTTTGACATCCATAGCAATCTTTCTTGATCAATTCCCTAATTTTATCCGCCAGGTGCTTGTCAAAACAGGACACTAAATGTTGTTCTTATTCTGGCCATCTGGATGTGACCACCACGTCCTCTTCGTCTTTGTCTTGAGGTTCTGCTTCCACTGTATCCTCCCATCACATTTCCAAAGAATCTCCACCTTTCAAAGAGGGATAAGAATCTTCCACAGTTTCTAATAGTCTAGAATGACTTCTCTCAAGCTGTTGATTTATATCGCTGAATCGAATTCGGCATAGAGGATGACGTTCACCGTCTCGGCGAGGGCTTCTGCAAACTGATGTTCCACACGCAGTTGACCAGATTTTATAGGGTGGAAATGTCCCTCGTCGCTGCCTTGGTCTGGAATGAAATCAAAAGCCCATAAAGTGTAACCTCCTGCATAATCTTCGTACGAAATGCCGTGACTGGTGTTGATTCCTAGCTGTCCGGTAGCAACGTACATGGACAAGTAAGATCTCAAGTAATTCTTCTGGACAAAGTTAGGTTCGAAGGGTCTGGTACACAAAGTCTTGCCATAGCGACTGACTTCGATCTTGGACACTCTGAAGTGCTTAAACTCGAAACGATTGGCAATGACGGC
Source organism: Megalonaias nervosa (assembly GCA_016617855.1). Lineage (NCBI taxonomy): Eukaryota > Metazoa > Mollusca > Bivalvia > Unionida > Unionidae > Megalonaias > Megalonaias nervosa. The sequence goes on from JAECUM010023610.1 coordinate 9,286, forward strand.
ACCGTTGAGGGCTGCATTGCTCACGATACCAACGATTAAACGTTTGGGTAACTGTCCTTGGAACAGATTATCTTCGATCTTGGATCGGAGTCCAGCAGCAATGGTGAAAGTTCTCACTTCCAGGCGTTGTATCGGATGCTTGGCGGTCGTTCTGCTCAACGTGTGACTGGTGTCGTTTCCCGTTTAGGTAACAATTCTACGAGGCGCACGTAAAGTCTGGCTTCTTGGATGATGGTTTTGTACTCGTTGGCATCAGCCATCAAATAGAACGCGACACTGCTGCGATTCAGTCTCAGGCGGATATCCACTCCGTTTAGCAAATACTTGTCTTGCAACCACATGTCCAAAGGTAAACGATCCACCAGTTCTAAAGTACGACCTTGCAGAATTTTCCTTCGACGGTCGTTAAAGCCCACATTGTCAGGATCGTCATCTGCTGTCATGGCTGTGTCGTTAAACTTGTCCTCACCTGCTGTGTCAGGTTTCCAAACCACGCATGCATCCAGATGAGTGTTCTTGACCTCTTTTCCGTACGTCAAGAGATTTTCGAGGTACGATCCATAAGGGTAAGTATCCATGCTACTGCTGACCAGTTTGTTATTCAAATACAAATCCACTTCGCTGAACAAGGAATGCATGTCATTGTTGACGGGATCTACTCTGGCATCGGCTCCCGGATTGGTGTTGTCCGTTTTGATCACTTCCAGTTTCAGATACAAGTAACTGCTATTCAGATCGATGTAATCTTCGGGCTGTCCTTTGATTTCAACCTCGATGGGAGCTGAATCCATCAAAGAGGAGACGGGATGAAATTCTACCCATTGGGATTCTCGCATCGTCATCATGGTGGGTGGCATGGCAAACAGATCCAGTTCCGACATAAAACAGGAGCATAACTCTCGATGCATTATTTTCTTGTTTTCTTTCTCTCTGTTTGTAATTTAATAATCAAAAACGTGTAAGTCTCGGACGGTTCTTCTTTACTTAGTCTTTCTAGATCTGGGAATGTGAAGTCTCTGAAGGGGTGTCTTCGTCGTCGTCTCTTTCTGCCTTGTCCTTGCCGTGGCATCAGGGAAGCAGGAATGCCTGACTCGTCAGAATCCGGAGAATTTATAGGAGTTTCTCTTCGGCCCAAAATGTCTTTGCCCGTTTGAAGCAAGACATTCTTGCCTTCTCTCAAGAAAGCTTCTTTGGGGTTTTCTATGTCGATGATGACATTTTGGAGAAATTCTTTGCCTTGCGTCAAAGCGGCATCTTTCAAAGCGAACGAAAGGCCGATTTCAGCATATCTCCTAAACCATGTCTTCGTTGTCGAGCGACTCCTTGGTACACGGGATATACGACTTACAAGTGGTTAGAGTAATTGTATTCGAAAATGGAGTTTCACTGTGACTTTTCCTTTGGTGAATGGAATATTTTGTCCCAAATCTCCTTTTATAGTAATGTTGACAATGTCGAAATACGACTTACTGACGGGCAAATAGTGAGGATGTACTAATTCGCGGTGAACGTAATAGGTGTTTCCACCTTCTTCGTCAGCGTTCGTGGCAGAATCCACTTTGAAAGGAATGACACGCAGTAACGGTGCTGAGGTGTGTCCCACCACGTTGTACCCCACCGCATCGGAGTAAACAAAGATCAGATTCAGTCCTTGGCTCAGTTCTACAGGGAATCGAAAATATTTCGCAAAATCCAAGTTGCCGGTAATGGCTTGTATTTCGTTTTTAATCTTGATCAACTTGAGGTCTCCACCCAAAATGTCATACAATTCAGGACAAAATATAATGGCCAATACTTTGTCCTCTGAAAATTTCATCAGTAAGCGAGCTATTTTATGATACTCGAGGGTGACACTTTTTCTGGTTTTCTCCAAGGCTTTGCCAAACATGGCATTAAACTTGGTAGGAATAGCGTTCACCAGATGTTACCCCCTAAAATAATAGCCTGCAGGAATGGTCAACAGATAGGTGAACCATTTAGTTTTGGGGTCTTGTGTTTTCGTAGAGTCTCCTGCAGTGGCGCGTTCATCCAAGTTTTGTTGCACTTGCTCGTCATGAACTTCCACCGTCAAAGTGTTTTGATTTTCAATGATGTTTTTGATTTGTGTAGGGTGAATCATTTCCACCAAAGCCACTTCCCAATGGGTTTCGTGATCCAATTGGATGGCCTGAGGTATGTTGGCCTTGAAACAGCAAAAGGTGTTGTGGGGAAACACCCCCATGGAACTGTCACTGGGTAACGTTAAAAAGATTTGGTTATTCATAATTCCAGAGTTCTAATGTCCGAGGGGTCGCTGGAGGTCAGACGAGTGTCTAAAAGAGGATTGTTGTGATTGTTATGGTGACTGTTGGGAGGGTGACTGACGTTGGCGGCAAGGCTCTCGTTCTTCCCGTTATTGGAATATTTCAGGACGGATTGGGGAGAAGGTAACCGATGCAACTGCTCAATAAAATGGTCCACAATTGTTTGTCTCCTTGTTGCAAACTCAAACTAGCAATAGCAGCACCGATGACACAATACACTACAAAGATTTGGCAGAAAAAGACGATTTGCGTTTTAGGAATACGTTCTCCACACCACACCCACAAGGGTTGCTTTTCTAGATCTTGCAGAGAAAAACTTGGAGAAGGAGTGGTCACTGCTGTAGTGGTAGCGGTTGAGGCTGTGTTGAAGGGCATGATGGTCATTTCTTTTTATAGTCGATGATTTGCGAAGCGTCGATCCAAGAGTCAAAACTGGGCGGATATCCTTTCCAACGTACTTCGACTTCTTTGACACGACGTTTTCCCACTTTACGAGTTCTTCGATCAAGAATGCTCTCGATGTCGTACACATCGTCTTCTTTTATGGTCACACGTTGTAACTCGGGTAAGTAAAACGTGCCTTTTAGCACTTCCCAGTTCATGTCTTCCAATTTATAGACGGGAGGATAACGGCATGCACTCGTTCAGTGACACGGAACAATTCGGTGGTCCAGTTGGGTAAGTATCCTTTGTCGAAAATGCGTTTGGTTTTGCCAATGCGCACCAAATCTCCTACTGCCAACACTCCACCTTTCTTCGAGACAGTCACAGTCGGGGACGTACCAAAGAGGTCACTTCGTTGTCGGAAGTCACTTCTTGGGTGGGGGTCGTACATCCGATGCTCCGATGGTAAGATTGGTTGTACGCTTGGACTAGGTGTGGTACGACGTCGATGTACTTGAGAGTATGATGATGCGTAAAATATTTCCACATGCGTTCTTTCAAGGTGCGTTGAAAACGTTCCACGATACTGGCTTTGGTTTCGGGATTCTCGGTGGTGAAAAAATGAATGTCACCTTTCTTTAATTCCTTTTGGAAAACTTGGTTCAGAAATTCGGTACCTTTGTCGATTTGCCATTGAAGAGGGTGACGACCACTTTGTTTCAACACCAGTTTAAAGGCTCGCACTAACTCACTGCTCGATTTGGAAGTGAATGGCACGACCCAAACAAATTTGTAAAAGACGTCGATGACACAAACAAATATTTGTAGCCACGATTGTAGGTGGCCAAATGAGAGACATCGTCAAAATCGGCTTGCCATTGATGATCGATGCCCATCACTCGGGTGCGACTTCTGGAAACTTTTCGTCGAATGGGTTTGTGTAAGGTGTACGTGGTTTGTGCTTGTAACCATCGTTGTACTTGAGGTAAACGGACACTTTTCAGTCGAGTTTTGGCAGCACGATACAATTTCTGAACTCTCCGTAACCTCCAGGATGGGATGGATCGTAGTAAATGCTGCCTAACACCTTCTCCATTTTTAGTAGGTTATCCACTCTTCACTGATGCTACTCTGAATGGGATGAAGGGGTGGTTTGGAAACGGGTTTACGTGTCCGATGTGCCACAGGAGTAGAATTCGGGGGTAGTGGTGGTGGTGGTGGTGGTGGTAATGGGATGGCTTTGGTCTTCTTTTCTTTTTCCACTACTGGTTTCCCTTCTTTCTTTTTGACTTCAGTCGAAGGAGGGGTGGGCATCATCTTTTTAACCCATGCTTTAAGTTCTTCTCGTTGGGGTGCGGTGAAGGGGTCAGCAAGGATGCTGCAATCTTACTAGGATGGGAGTTGCTGACGGTGTTTGAAAGACTTCTCGTACCTCTTCTTCTTCAAGCATCCATAGGGCTGCATCTGTCTTGATCGCTAGGGGATGTTGGTAATGGAATTTTCATCAGGGTCTTAAAATCTTTCAGAGTTGGTAGAGCTGTTTCGTCTAAAGCTTTCTGGTGAAAGAGTTGCAATCGTTGCAACAGTTGACCGTACCTTTGCGATTTTTCCGTTTCTGAGAAATCGCTGCTATCCATCAACGATTGCAGTTCGTGTTCTAACTGGGACATCTCGGTCAAATGAGGATTGGGAGGTAAATGCGGGGTCCGTTGTTCTTGCCAATGATGGTATTCCATCCATCGTTTGTAAGGCACTAAAGCCAGTTTTCATCCTTCCATCTTATTTCAATGGTCACGTCTGAGATCTCTTGATACCAGAGGTCCCTTTTATCTTCTTGACCCTTTTATCTTGGGGCCATGGCGGGTAAAACACTTCCCAACAAACCCAACATGGGTCCAGCTACTGCTTTGGTAAGAAGTCCTAACAGGAGTAATAATCTTTCGCGTTGCATCAACATCTTTTTCTTTTGACGAATGGGTACTTTCTTTTAGGCCATTTGGCGAAGAACGTGTCGATGCTTGGCTAAGCATTCTTTCTGATGTTTAGACAAAGGTATCGTTCCTTTCAAGACATTCAGACAACATTCGTTCACGGTATCGATGACGTCTATGGAGGCATTTTGAATGAGTTTTATTCGCATGGGTGAAGAAGCTTTGTACAGGATGGACATGTCCCAATGTTTGAACATCGAGGAGGCAGTCCTTCCTTTCCTTTTGGGGGTTGAAGAAGGATGTCATTTGTAGGGTGACATCTTTGTTTTTATTTTGGACAATCGCCTCGTCACAAAGGAGACGATTTGTTTTCCAAAATCGCCAAAAAATCCTCGCCTTTGGTTGCTCCTCTTTTTCTTTGGACGACTGCGTCTTTTCTGAGGGTGACGTCGATCCCTGGCTAAGTGTTTTTTCGGATGAAATGACTGTCTTTTTCTTTTTCCATTTCCTTTCTGGGCAGGAGAACAACGATGGTAACGGTGTGCACTTCCTTGAGGAGACATCTTTAGGCGTTCAGGAGCACACACAAAAATACACTGAAGAACATGGGTTGACACGTATCCTTTTATCTTATTCTTTTTGTATTTGATAAAAGTTTTTGTTCAAACTTTTTGACAATATTTTCTATATCGCCAAAAAAATCCTCCCCTTTGCTTGCTTATACTTTTCTGGGGGTGACGTCGATGCTTCCCTAAGCGTTTTCTCTGATGACGAGACTGTCCTTTTCTTTTTTCTTTTCCTTTTTGGACAGAAGAACGACGATGGTGACAGTGTGCACTTCTTTGAGGGGACATCTTTGGGCGTTCAGGAGCAGAGAAACACTGATCCCTATCGCTTGCCCCAGGTCTTTTTTATACTGGATTGCGTCGCCACTGATTGTCGGCTCGTCGTATCATTTTCAAGGCAGACATCACACGTCGTGGAGGGGTTCGCAACGGACTCAATCAGGACAGTTTTTGCTTGAATAAATCCAGTATACTCTTTAACATGCCTGATCTCTCTTGGACTTTGACACTGGGGGCAGGTATTCTGTGAGCAGCGGCCAATGCTGCTAAAGAGGAAGAGGGTGTCACCGTTGCAGGAGAAGGTTTTGGAAACAGGGCTTTCCAATTTTTCATCAAATTAGGAAAGACACGTGTCAAATCGGGTTTGGCTGGCATTATCAGCAACGGAGAAGTGGAAGAACCTGAGGCTACTGGAGACGCGGACACCGTCGCTGCAGATCGTGGTTTGCGAATGTAAGGTTGCGCCCTGGCTGCAGTGCCTCTCTTGCGGACAGAAGCTGTTTTCTGGGGTTTTTTCTGTGGACGTTTCTATTTCTGAAGATGTGACTGGTCTTGACACCGCTGCTCTTTATCTTCTTTGTACGTCGGGGAAAGATTTTCTTCTTGAGGAGGACTTTGTGGGCATTGGGATCCCATTTTAAGAGGGAACGAATGATGACACCTCCTAGAGAACCGCTACCTCCAGGTTTCAAAATGATTTGCTTTTTGGTTTGAGTGTCGATGCGAGGATCGGCCAGTTGCGTCAAGGCTACTTTGTTTCTCTCAAAAACGCGTTTGGTTTGATGTGGGATGTGAATGATGTCTTGCAGTAATTGACGTGCTGTCACTGTAAACCATCGTAAGACATCTTTGAGACTGGCTTCTAAGACACGAGTACGTATTTGTGGATTTGTTCGGGACCGATACCGTACAATGCACGAATCAATTTGACGAGAAGATGAGAATGAAGGGACATCGTGTTGACGCTGTGTGAGACAGACCCAAAGTGACCGAGGTTTTTATAGACTTTTTTGGTTGTTGTTGTTGTTGTTGTTAAGTCAACGACGGGGACGTGTAGACGACAGGCCCTCCGTCTTGGCACCAGTGGTGAAACAGATGGGTACGAAATCGCAAATAATCGCGGCAGGGGTGAGTTCTAAATCCACGAGTAAAAAGGCGTGTGGGGTTTTAGTGGCATCGTCATACGCATGAGTCAGCATAGGCGTTCCTAACTGTTTGGCTAAGACTTGCACTTGCGATTTATCTCTAGGGTTTATAGCATGTAGGTACCAGTGGTTCCAACATTGATGACGTAACGGATGTAATTGTTCTTCGCGTTTCACTTGTATTTTGACCAACTCTCGGTAAATGCGTTCTCTCAACTCCACAGGCAAACCACGGATGTTTTCTTGTAAAGTATCCATGACCATGTCAGTCAAAAACTTCTCCTAGGGCGAAAGTGACGGACGTAGTGAGAAATTTCTGATCACAGCCATTTGGGTTAAGAGTCAAGAATGGTAATAAAATCTTCTAATGTAAACGGTCTAAAGTAGAATAATCGGATGAACGCATCCTTGATCCAGAGAAATCTGACTTGTTTGTTGACTTTTGTCAATTTCCTCTTGTGAATTTCTCGACATAAAAGTTCCTCAGTCACCAATTGAGATTTTGCTCTGGCAAGTCCTTGCCAAATTTCCTTGTAGATCTTCTCTTGCAATTCGTTTGGTAATCTTTGAATATTATTTGTTAAATGGGGTTTAAATACTTGTCTAGGTGTTGTCCAACGTTAGACTCCTAGCCAAGCTGGTTTCTTAAACGACATGGTATGCCACTTCAATGACGAAGTCCCGCTAAAGGTAGGTAGTGACAATCCGGAGACCATCGAGAATGTTCCAGGTAAGCGGAATCTTTCTGCTACCACTCGTGAAGTGACACACCGCAACTCAAGCACTTGACATTGGACCCTTCACCCAAGTAGATAAATCCGGCTCTAACACGCACAACATCACTTTCCATGGTAGGTATAGTCATAGCAAAGTTCGCATGATGTGATACTGAATCACTGAGGTCACATCGTACGGCATTCCTGCAATCGCAAGGCACAGCATCGCACTCGAGTTTGCTCTCGCTTGATACTTCCTGTTTGAAAGTATTCATCTTTCTCGCTTGATTTGGTAGTTACAATGAACTATCCGTCTTGGACGTTGTCGCTTTTTATATGATGGCCAATATCGACGTGTCTGTACGGTAAAGTGAAGTGGTTGGGAAGCCAAACTCGCTTCTGGTACACGATTTGATAGACTTTTTCCAATGGTCGACTGACGATTTGGTGTGTGGGTAAACGTACAATCTTGTGAGGATCGTAGGTGATCACTTTAAAGTTTCGATCTTGTCCAGACTGCAAACCTCCGTTCGCCACTTCACTGGTGCGATAACTGAGAGTCAATCCTTTCACTTTACACTCGATGTGCACTTCTTCTTCTGGGTCTCGATATTCGTAGCCGTAATTTTTAGGACCGCCACTAGCAAAACTTAGAATCTTGTCGTCAGGGTGCTCGTCTGTCCAGGCTCCTAAACGGTCTTCTTCGATGTCAGGGTGACAGTGACCCAGGGGATCGATGCAGATGCAACTGTCCCTGTGAAAATATAGTACACGATCTCCTAACTGGTGTAATGCTTCGAACAGATTTAAACGAGCATGGGCTCTCACGTAGGCTGCAATGATGGCGTTTCCAAATTCGTCGGCTTCTACAAAGTCCAGTTCTTCTTTGCAATTGACTAAGATCAAGTCCTCACGAAGGACGTCCACGTGTTTCGTGTATTTAGTTTTGAAGTGAATCATCTGTAAGTAGCGGGAAGGTTCTGTCATATACTCCGTCTTGGGTAAACACGGTCGTTGTGCCATTTTGCCCCACAAACAATTTAACATCACTTTGGCAAACGATCGCATTCCTTCGTTTTTCTCTATGTGATCTAAAGTGATGCCTTCCTGCTCCCAGTATTTCTCTTTGAATTTCTCTTGGTTTTCGGGAGTCTGGCACCAGGAAGGATAGCCACTGGCATCTTGTTTCAGTTTTAAAAAGGCATCCACATAGTCTGCGAAAATGCCTTTTTGAGTTTGGTCGCCCTTGTAGGACTGTTCCTAGTTGGGAAAGTGGTAAATTTTGTACACTTCTAACAGTTGGTATCCCATGTCCAGAGCTTTGAACAATTCCACGCTGACCCACGTTCCTGTCAAGGCGCGTTCTTCCTGAATGTGCTGACAAGGTCGATCTTGGTTGCACTTTTCGGCACAAGTACGACACAAGGGAAACATCAGTTTTCCTTGGCAATGGTGAGGTAAAACGGGATGGTACACGTCCGTGGGAGGCAAGACTTTGCACTTGATCAATCCTTCGTATTGTCGAATGTTGTCCACGTCGATATGTTTCGTCAGCAATTGCGGGTGCCCTGGGGGAAAGCGACAATATTTGCACACGTAAGGATACAGAACACTCGTCCAAGTATCTGATTTCTTCTCCTTTCTTCTCGTCGGGTTGGTACAATAAACAGGTGGCACTCGTCCATCCTCCGTACAAACTGTCCCGCGGGTTCAGTGGGTTCACCAGCTAGTAACTTTCCACGATACGTTTAAACTCGGGATCGGTTTTCAAACGGTGATCGTACTCGAGTTCCCAAATTTCCACCACTTGGTATCCTTGCTGTTCCTACTTCAAGCGCCGCTGACAAGTGGCCTCGTACAAGTCTTTCATGGTCCGTTGTAAAAATTGATTTCTAGAGCCACGTTGAGGGTAACAGATGGGACATCCGTGAAATAAGCACCCGTTAAACTCGCACACGATCTTGGGGTTTTCTAAGTCCCAGACATCCACTGAATACGTTCCGATAGTCTTTTCGGCTCCTCCGTTGCGGGCGTGTTGGTTCCATTTGTCTTCCTTGTCACACAAGTAATGTAGCCAGCGTAGGGCTTTCACCGAGTATTGACGTTTGACGTTTGACAAAATTGGTCGTTTAAGGACTTGTGAAAGTTAGGGTGTTTTCGGGCATGAATCGTTGGCGGTACACTAATAAACACGCTTTGGCAATGGTGCAGGCTGCTTTCAAAGGATCGATCCCTCCGTGTTCCATTAACAGTTCTCGAAATTTTCCACTTTAACACTTCTTCCCGAAAGTCGAAGGGGTCCGAGTCTGGTACCAAGCGTAGAAAGCTTCTCGATGTTCGGTGCGCATGTTGTCGGGGTTGTAGTAGTGAGCCTCAGACAAATGGGGTAGAACGGCGTGTTGATTGGCTTCGGTATTGGAAAAGTGTGGAAAAAAGCCTTTGGCCATTTCTGTCATTCCAATCGTTTTAGGCATCCGACTCAAAGGCATGGCCAAGTAACTCATCGAATCTTTAAATTGCACTTGTCCCACTTGCATGGAAATGATTTTGGCTCCGTTCAAAGTCACTTTAGGACGTTCGGTACTTTGTTCCGTATAGTATCTCAAAAGAAATTGCCCATCGTATCCCGAGAAATTGAGCCATCACCATGGCTTGGCGATGACCATCTCCGTAGTGTCCGATCTCCTCTTGGCTCCACGTCTCGTCGATAGGTTTAAGATCCATTGGGCGAAATCGGCCAACGTGTTCGGTCCCCGAACACGTCCTCCAGGAATCTTGCTGCAGTGAGTTCAATGACTAAAGATTGGCTCTAGGATGCGCTTCTCGCACGCTCGATGAGTCACGCAGAAATATTTAATGTGAATAACGGTCTCTTGCATGCATTCAAAATCGAAAAAGATGAAATTCCCTTTCTTCTGGTCATCTTCCTCTTCATGTTTGGAATGGTATTTCTGAATGCAGCATTTCGTGTTCCAAGTCCACGATTTGGTGACAGATGTTGCATCGTTTCTTTCCTGAACATACGTGAGCCTTTGTATTATTGCTACGTATCACTTGTCCACAAGTAAAGCACAATCTCAGGAGTTGACAAGCACTTTTCTGCTGTGAACCTTGTGTCTTCAGATGTTGTTGGTAATATGCAGGGCTGACAAAAGTGCGCTCACAAGCTGGGCAATGCACTCGTTCTTGTCCTTCGTCAAGACAGGGTTTAGAGACCAAACATCCCTCACATTTCGATCCACAGTGCTCGTGTTGCTCTCGATTGTTATAGCCATAGTCACATTTCTCACAGTAATAACTGTATCCCAGGAATCCGGTGATACTGGTAATGGCATCGAAATGTTCATCGTGATGATAGACGTGAATGTATTTTCCGTTGTTAAAATTTTTGCCTCGAAACAACAGAGGTCCGTGCACTTCTTGAGGGTGCACTTTCAAGGTGTAGCGTGGAGCCAAAACGTATTGCAATTTTTGCATTTCAGGAATGCCGCAGGGCGTGCCTTTGGATATCCCCGCTTGCTGTAACAGGAGTTCTGCTTCTCTTCGTTATTTGATTCCATTAGATTTTCGAATGTTCTCCCAGTCTCATTTCCATTCTGCCGTGTCATTCTTGTCGGCAAACGTTCGTCTCACCAAGATGGCCCTGTCTAAACACACCTGATTTTGAGTGTTGTTAATTTGAACGAGGCTGCGCTTGACGCTACCAAGTTCGTCCACTAAAAACACCTTTTTGCGTTGTCCGGTCCCTTGGGGAAGAGAAACATGGGTCATGAACAGTGTCGCTCTTCCGTCGGTGATGTGAAACTTGTCGTTGGATTGCTGTACGTGTTGAATCTTGTCGATGACTTTGTAAGGTGTCAATTCTGCTGCGCTGCTCAACTCAATCCAAACGCTTCAGATTGCTGTTTCAGTGTGGTTAACAAAGAATCCTACACATCGGTGATGAACCCCTCTGCTTTCTCCGGTGGTACTTCGGTCTTGAAATCTTTAAATTTCACCGTGTACGTGTATGACGTCGTTCTAAATTTTCTAGAGGAGCTTTTGTCCGTCTCTCGAATGTGGTAGTACTTTTCAGGGTTTACTGGTGGTGGTTGATTTTGGTTTGGTGTAGACTCTCTGGGTCTGGATTCTGGCTCACTCATGTTATCTTCAAAATCGCTTGCATGGATTTGAGCCAAGACTTCAGCTACTGTGCGAGGCGATAAGTCACGTTTCTGTCTCTTGCTTGCTTCTCCTTTCTTCACGAAATGATGCAATCGTTTCATCTTGACTGCAAAAAGTCAAATGACTACATTTGAAACGCCATGAACCATGTTAGGTCAATGTATATATAAAGGGCTAGTACCTTCCCTTCCAGTATTCATTTCACTCTCAAGCCGAGGAAAACGATGGAAGAGCCCACACAGATCGAACTTCTGATCAGAGCTTTGCGAGGTGTCATACGAACGTTTTCTTCAGACAAGCCGACGGACTACTCCCCCTCCTTTCGAGATAAAAGTCAAAATACTTGCTATATCTGTCAGAAGAAAGGGCATTGGGCAACAGAATGTCCAGACCGTCATAAAAGCACGACCAGTGTCAGAAGAGACAAAAGTCAAGACACTTGTTATCATTGTAAAAACAAAGGACATTGGTCTTCAGACTGCCGTAAGAAACAACAGGAGCAGGAAGAGGAGAGGGGTTCCGAACAGGAAGAAGAGGTGCCCTCGGCAAAGGAAGAACCCCGACACGTCCAGAAAGAGAAAAAAGAGAAGAAAAGAAGACGAGAAAAAAGTGAGGAAGAAGGGGAGGAAAACCTGTGAAAGTGAAGAAATTCAAGAAACAGAGAGAGTGAACAAAAAGACAAAGAAGTCTATGAACTTTTTAAAGTGTTGTGTTGTGAATTGAATTGTAAAATTTGTACCAGAACAGACCAGATAGAAAAACTAAGTGTCTCCTGGTTTTGATAAAGTGTATACAATCACGCACTCACGCACGTACATCATGGGCAAAAAGGGATTTCTGAGTTTTAATTGATTTTGGCAAAATGAATACTATCTCTTTTCGAAAGAAGTTGGTGGCCCTGAAAACGAACGTTGGGTGTTTGTTTTTTTTTATTAAAAAAATCTCAGGAACGAGAAACAATCAGCTTTAAGTACCTTATGCCTTTGCCACGGCCAATGCTTACTTCTGGACCTGCTCCTGTCGATTATTTGGTAGAAATCACTAGGGTTGGTATCTCAGGCGTGGTAGGTGTGTGAACAGGGTTGAGCTGTTTAGCTCGGGAAGGTCTTTTTCTCTTGGGTCGTAATAAAGAAGTCTGATACATTTGATTCAGACTCCTTAACTCTGCCAAAATGTCTAAGAGTACCATCACCGTTTGACTTTCACTGTTTTCCTTCTCTCCTAGACCGTGTTTCTTCTCTGCTTCTTCTTCTTCCTGTCGTTTCCTTGTTGCCTCTTCTTCTTCTCGCTGTTGTTGCTGAAGGAGAATAGCTTGTTCTGCTTCTTTCTGCTGCTGTAAAAATTTCTCCAATTCTTCTTTCTGTCTCTGTTTAAAATCCTCGACGTGTGGTAAAGAAGGAGAAGGTGGCGAAATTGCTGGTACCGGAACAAATTCTTGCGAAGAAGAGAGAAAATCCACTAAATCTAAATTAAAACCTAGCGCACCTATTTTAGGGAATGTGACGTCACATGTAGCTCTCTTCGGATTGGAAGACAGACACCGCGCTGTGGATGAATTTTTTTAACGCGTATTGGGATTGGTGAATAATCTCAATCCGTTTCGATCCGCTCTTCCGCTATAAATAACCGAGGTTCACTTCATTCCCTCCACCTGTTCTCCTCACAAGATGTGGACAAACGTAGAATCATCTACTCTCGTATCGTCGATGCTGTTCCGTACGGACTTACCCATGTATGTCAAATCATCATGGACAATCATCCGGATCACCGAGACGACCGTTTGGAAAAGAAGGGTCTATGTGGAGAGACAAGGCTGGCTGAAGCGAGTCCTCATCTACGGACCAGAGGTTAGACGATGTTTGAGGAAGAGAAGAACACCTATGCGATGCCCTCTATGTTAACGGAATGGTGTTAACAAAGAAACAAAGGTCCTTTTCAGGGCCACTCCACTGTCTCGAAAAGATTTATTCAAAATTTGCCATATATGTATATGAACCCAATCCATCTTGTCCCTATATTGTTCGAGGGGGTCTTGGCATGCTCCTTCCCCTTGTCCCTATCCCTCTTTGCCTTATATAGCCCCAGGCTGTTTTTCCTTCTTTGGTCTCATATGCCCTATAATTTTTTACCCCATATGCCCCCCAGGCCATATTTCCTGCTCTAGCCACATATGCCCTATTTCGCCCCCTTCACTACTCACAGAACAAGGATGCAAGAATACTGTAATAAACCTAGGGTTTGTGCCATTTGTATTTACGCCTCCGTTTAAAGCTGTTTTAGATTTTAGTGATTAATTGTTTGATTATGGGCATTCATCGTTACGAAGATATTTCTCAGCCGGAGTAATTAGCCAATTTCTAGGAATAGATGTTTGTACAGGGGTCGTCCACATATGACGTCAAGCAATTTTTGCCATTTTTTTGTTCCCCCCCCCCTCCGGTCGTCAGACTTCGTCACAAAAACCCAGACCCCCTTTATGTGACGTCACAAATCTCTTCTCCCCTCCCCTTTTTTCCCCCAAGTTTTTGTAATACTGACAAGTAAATGTAATGTAAATCAGTTAACTATACAGAAAAAACAACAATCTTTTATGTAAAATAGTGTTTAATTAATTAGGCTTTTATAAGGACTGCTTGGCTAGTTAAAAGTTTATAAAATTATTTTAAAAAATTTGATCAATTTTAAACAAAAAACACAATGAAATGTAAATTAAACACATAATCACTTTAATTCTTACTAACATTAAAGTTTCAACAATTCCACAAAAATTCTAAGGGTTTAAAATCTGACGTATTTGTAAATAAATTACTTCTCTTCAAACTTATCATCATCCCAATTTAAAACAAGATTCTCCTCCATTGAACGAACGAGAAATTCATTAGTTTCTAGATTAACATCGTTTATTGGAAGGGATATTCCCACCAAATCTATCTCCCCCTCGTCAATCCAATCCACACTTTCTCCACTCTCTGCATTTGCTAGTATAACCACCATTTCGCGTTGGCTTCTAGCAGCGACTCTCATTGATCTGATGCGTTTCGATGGAACTGCTATTTGTTTGTGAAGGACTGAGTGACTGCGCAGCATGACCAGAGAGCTAAAGTACACGTGGCATATCTTGCAATATCCTGCATATCTTTCTCTCATTCAGCACAGATTGAAATGAAGGGAAATAAAGATCGTAGGGAATTGTCCGAAATGTGTTTACTGACTGAGGAAGAATGTTTTCCGTTTTGAGACTTTGAGTTGCAAATAAGGATGGAAATTTATGGAAGGCTCCTTCTGTTGCTCGTTCTGGAACTTTAAGTCCTTCACATGTTTGAACAAGGGGTAAGGGAGGAGGAAGAAATCTGTCATTTATCACGCTGAAGTATGAGCTTCATGCTTGCGAACAGCACATGTTGTCATCACACTTCACAATCTGAAGCAAGTATTGGCTTGAGCGGACATGGGTGTCACACCAGTTTTCATCTCTACACAATAGTTCCTGTTCCATGAGCTCTGAATTTAATGGATCCTTATACTCGGCAATGGTTGGGTAATTGTTTATTATCAACTGTGACCATATCAACGTTTTTCCGGCAAATTCAAAGTTTTTCTTCTCTAGCTCAATGTCAATTGTCTTACCTCGTTCGTCTAAATAGCTGCCATAGTTGTCAAGAGGTAATATTAATCCACTCAGTTATCTGCTCAGTTGTGCCATCTTTCTCTCCAATCTATTTTAAGCACTGCGTCCCCGAGCAGTTGTTGCAACAAAGACAGAGTCAAGATCATGTTTCAAGAAATGGTGGATGGCAACCTCAATGACGTTTTGATACCGTGGGTTTTCATCCGGCCCACCATCAACAGGAAACATGAGAAACGGCTTGACCAATTTATCAATACCTGTCCTGATTATCACATCAAACTCTGTCAGACACAGCAACTTTTCAAAGTCAAATCCATGGCTGAGTACTGTTGATGCGAAGTGTTTTCCAGATCGGATGGCTATAAAAGTTGGGCCAGACAAGCCAACAACGTCTTTGTTTCCAAGACCATTGCAATGGATATCAATGTCGGCATACACCGAGAGTATAAGCTTGTGCCAGGCAGCAACTACCCAGTCATGGTCAGGAAGCCTTATTTTATACTCAGCGTGAATTAGCAGTGGACTCTACTTGTTGGCAGCGACCAGACCAATAGTCCTGGCTGATCAAACAAACTTCATACGGTCCAAGCATGGAAGAGAGTTCTTCCAAATGTCTTATTGTAGCTGTGCAAAACTGGCCATCAATATGTTTAGTGTGATAATCATTTTGCTCTAATTAACTTTAATGGGACAGTGGCTGCATGACGCCTACCCCCTGACGATGAACTACGCTTAGGAAGTAGACGAAGATATAGTCCACTTCGACTTATATTGAAGACATCTTTTTTAAATGCTCTGTTAATTGATCTAAGGTTTTGATACTTTTGTAGACGTCGAACTGTCTTTTTTCATGAGAAGCTGAACCATGCATTGCGATATCTAGTATAGTTTGCAAAAGCAATGGTTGTTACTCTTCAGTTTTTGGTTGACCACATCTGGCCCTGATATACAGTTTTGTGCGCAGTTCAGGATTATCTTCCAGCAAAGCATTCAGTTTTTATATTTTAATCCCTTGCTTTCTGGGATTTTCTTTTGATCATCAATCTTCCTCATTAGTTTCTTTTCCAACTCAGTTTTTCGGGGGGGGGGGATCTTTTTACTCTAAGTTCTGTTCATTTGAAAGTAGTCCTTGTTTCTACCGATTATACAAACCAACGAGGTCAGAATTCATAACATCAACTTCGGACTTCAAATGTAATTGGACAGTAGCATTTCTCGAAATAGCCAAATGGCTTGTAGAAGGCAATGTTTCAGAAGTAATGATATTCAAGACATCAGTCGGATGTTCATTGGACTCTAAATTATCCTGAGTAGAAACTTATTTTGAAACTGATGGTGCTTGTTTTGTCCAAAAGTTAAGAAGTGGTCCTTTGTTCGTAATGGAGACCGCCTTGAGCTTTTGCAACACATGGTTAACTTTTTCAGCCAAATCTGACATTCTTGATACTATTCCACTTTATAATAAGTTCACCTTGGCACATATTTTTGGTTTTTCATAGGATATGCTAGCACATAAGAGTTAAATAAAGACTGATATTTATTATTATCTATTGCTATGGGCTGCCGAAAAGTCATGAAAATTAAAACTAATGTAACACTGGACACCTTACGTTGAATGGTTTCAATAGTGTAAATGTTACTGGTACCGCACGCTGGCTCAGTCATCAAAGTTCTTCGCTCACCTCATCCTGTCTTTTTTAGACTGCTTTTTTAATGTCATCAAGCTTCAAAGACTCTTTGTACTAGTAGGACCGTTTATAATCTGGCACTTCAGTGGTGTCAACAATAAAAAGAACGAAACAAAGCTAACATTTGATATGTTTATTCCCTTTAATGTGCGGCGTCCCAGCGCGACACAGGCCCAACCTTGGCGCTATTCAACTAATTACATTTGTTGTTTTTTCACATAAAAAATATTAAGAGATTGAACTATCACTGCGGACCGAATACCGTCTTTGAACTTGCTAAACTCGGGTGTCTTTGATCTCGTCTTCTGTTGTCAGGATGGTGATAACTTGTTAGCCTATTATTTTACTTTTCTAAAATCTAAGTTTAATCACCAGTAGACCTGCAGTTGATTTAGTCTACATTTTGTTTTTAAAGTGTGTATTACATTATATTATAAAAAAGAATTACATAATTAAAAAACAACAGTTCAAGCCAGTTAAAGGTTATAACAATTAAACAATATTTCATCTGTGATAACAATATTAACATCAGTCGTCCACGAGAGAGTTGTCATCTATTGCGGATAAAAATGGACTCAGGATGCAGGTCACAAAATCATTTTTTTTTCTGACATTAGTTTTGAAAGAAGCATTCCACACTCATATTTATTGTGACGTCACATGTCTTCAACACCCCCTCCCCCCTCGTCACACTTCGTCACAAAATTTTGACCCCCGACCCCCCACTGCGTGACGTCATATGTGAACGACCCCACAGTATTCATGAGACCTTATGATAGCATGGATTAGTTTCGTAAAATGGTATACGCGGATAGTAGCTTGCGATGGGATCAGAGAAGGATAACATGCTTCCGGTTGGCATGTAGCCAAATAGTTTCTATTTTAATTTAGAGGTGTTTTTGGCCGTGCCTTTCAGTGTGAAATATTCATGACAGGGACCGATATTTTTTTTTTTACCATGGAATAATTGGGAAAGGTTCATTCCTATTTTAGATCTGCCTTTGTTGTGGATGGAAAGCATGTGGATGAGGTGCAGATACGGTGAGTGTAATGGTTTAAAACTGTGTTTTGATTGACTCGGAGATGGAAATGGAAGTATTCATGCTCGACTGCGATAGGTTTAGTGGTGAATGATACAAGGCGAAGCCATGAAAATATGAAATATGGAGAAGTCATGAGAATGTGAAACAAGGAGAAGCCATGCAAATGTGAAGTAATAGTTGCGTTATTTGTAGTCATTGTTTGATTAGGGAAAATTGTAAATATTATCTGCGCGTTATGGAATCTTCTACTTGACAACAACTGTTCTCTTGACGTCCTTGGAAATTTGGTAAAACATGTGAGTTCCAGCCAAACTCAAGCTGGTGTTTGTCCTTTCTTGTATTATGAACTAATAGCTTCAAATTTTCTGCGTCATGTGATGCAATTTTAATCAATCTGAATGCTTGTTACAAGACTTGCTGAAAACGTGTAACTATTTCCAAATAAAGGATATAGTTTTAGAAGTTTTCTTCTTGAGACTGTTAAACCATTAACATTACAGAGGTGAGTATGAATAACTTAACAGCAACCTGTGATACTGTGTTTTAGATTTTTCGTTATATTACACGACGTTTTGGTGCAAATGTCTTGTTGCGGCTTCTTGTTATTGACATGTAGTCCTTAAGAAATAGTTCTGACAAACGTATTCACATTAAAGTCAATGTGTGTAAGTCAGAAATGGAAGTTTGAGATTGTTTACAACAAGATGCCTGGGAAGTTCATCATGTTACGATAACGTTCCACGGTGTGCTATATTTTTAATCTCTAAGACAAACCGTGTAGAAATATAAATCTACACCGTTATAACTCACAAGACAGTAACATAAACATGTAGTAACATGAATCCACACAAGACAATTCATCATATTTTGATACTACTAGTAGAAAGAACGAGAAAAGTATACTTCAGCAAATTAATGGCACGATTCAGTGAGAACTGTATTTTGTGATGGAATTCCGACATAGCTGCATTCAAAGAAAATCTCCACCGTCATGCAGCTCTTATTAATTCCTAGGTCACCTTCATTCAGTGACCGTTGGTAAATGTGTATTATCCAACATTCATTATTCCATTAATCAGATATTCTCTTTTCTGTATTAAATTGATAAGTATATTTTCTACCAATGCACATGTCTGGCGCCAATATGATCTGCGAGTAATCGAACCAATAAAGTTCTATGTAAAGTAGTCTGGTAAATAGTGATTACAGAGACTTTTATACACAATATATTCATACATTCATTTTCTCTAGACTGGTTTACTGCTTCAGTAGCACTAAGTCTTATCATTTCTGACAGTGAATCATCCTTAGTAATGAATCTTTTCACGTAACTCCTGAACTCGACTTTGGCTCAAAAGCAAGATGCTTGAACTGATTTGGTTTTGGCACCGGTAAAAACTGGATGACAATAATATTCTAGAGCTTATGTTTCTGGAATTTGCCCTTAAAAATTGTTCTTCATTCATCATTTTTAAAAACGATTATATATTCCATTAAGAATTATTATGCTTATGTCAATAAATTGAGACTTGCAATCCGTCAGTTCTCAGATAAAATCTCTTTCAATCACTGAAGTTCAAATTCAATGAAATTTTATAAATCTTGTTTACATTGAATCAGTAAACATTCAGAATTGACGGTCTGGACTGGTTAACGCCTTCTAAACCTTACTTAATGTGAGCATCTGATGTTATGGATATTTGGATTTATATTAACGCATGCATCCTCTAGATATCCCATCTTGTGCTTACATGTAATGATGATAATACATCCCTCCTCTAGAGGTCCCATCTTGTGCTTACATGCATCCTTTAGAGGTGTTTCTTGTAGTAACATGTATTTATATTACGACGTGCGTACTGTAGAGGACTGATCTTCTGTTATATATATTTACATTTAATTTAACACGTGCATCCTCCGGATGACTGATCGAATATTTACCGGTATCTATATTAATACATGCATAATCTATAGAACCTATTGTGTGGTTATATATATATATATATATATATATATATATATATATATATATATATATATATATATATATATATATATATATATGTATGTATGTATTGTTACGTGTAGGTTCGTACAAAAGTAACAAAAGAAAAGAGTGAAGTCAACAGTTACAAGTATGAAATAGGACTTACGGTTTGTGAATATAATCCAAAAATTAATCCTAAAATTGAAAACTATAAGTCCTATCACTAAACAGTTCTAATTGAATACAGGTTCGAACTTCTATGAAGTTCCAATATGGAAGGCGCTGACGTCAGATGAGGTCGTTGTACAGAAGGCAACAATTCCTCGTTGAATAACAGTTTATAATGTTCCCGTTTAGAATTCCAGAATAAATTTCCACTGAAGTATTTTATAAAAAGAAGAAGCACTTGTGTAGTTATCTAGGTAATAAATTATTAAATCCCAAAAAATAGATGAACTTCAAAACAAACTGGCTTCAACAATAAAACACCTTGAGCTCTGAGGTGTAAAAATTACGACTGGATAGATCTACTAACAAATGGCTGTTTTAAGCCGCGATTTTAGATCACGTGACGGGCCACGTGATTACTAAATTGAACAGCGCAATAAAAAAATATGCTATTTTACACGTACGCTATAAAGAACTTAACGAATCTTACTATAAGATTTTTAAAAAAAGTTGTTTACAAATTAGATCTATCACGCAAGCAGAACATGACCTTGATAATGACCAATCGTTTTCACTCGATGTTTACAAAATCTATGATCCAAAGTGAGCTAAAAATAGGGCTTAAGTCATACTTTTACGTTCCAATCAGACTGACATTTTTTCAAAAATATCAAATCCCGCGAAAATAATCATTACAATAAAATGTAATGAAGCAAAAATAAAATAAAAAAGAATTTAAAAATTAACACACAAGTAATTAAATTTCATTTTCGTAACAATATATATATAAGAACATACGCTGCTGAGAGTAGTTGAGAGTACTTTTCCTATTGAGACAAGGCCTTAATGTTTCCTCAGAACCATAACTATGACTGGTTTTTACGTTAAATGTAAAACAGAACTTTCAAGGATAATTCCAGGTACCGCATTATTTATACGATACCACTCGCTGTCGATGTTTATGTTTCTGAACTCAGTACATAAGTACATTTCCTAGCCCAACTCGAAACATAGAAAACTTGGGAGGAATGCTAAACTGTCATGACTTAGGTTACATATTTATTCGTTCTCGATGCTTATGTTACTTTCATTTATATTATTTAAATTACTTATATTTATCTGAGACCTGATCTTGAAGATAGGCCCATGAATGTGCTAAGTGATAAAATCAGGGAATGTTGTTTAGCTGACCAAGCCGTATGTCTATTACTTTCTTCAAAAGTATGTTAGCTAATGTTCTAAGCAAAGACAGCATTGTTTATCTTTGAGTTTGAAGTGAGAACCACGAAAGGGGTAAATCTGACATATGCCCTTCTTGTAAAATACTACCAAAAACCTGTTTATTTTATCTAAAATATTTGATTTAAGTATTGCTCTTTAGAACGATAACCAACATGGGTATTTCAAATATATACCATTAAAACTTGTTTGGTTAGGTTAGATGATTTCTTCTTTACATCATGACGACTGTCACATTCATCAAATATAAACACTGTATTTTGTACTTTGGCGCACATCAGTCTGTTAACTCTTGCCACTTAATCCAGTTTGATCATCTCTTCTCTTTGAATAACCGCTTTCTATTTTAAGTCTTGCTAAAAAGAAAGCAGATGACGACTACTGAGTCAAAGCACTTGAATATTTTCTTGATGTTTAAACACAAAATAAATATGCATCTTGTCAGCATATTGATTTTATGTTCTGCTTACTTGAAACTGAATATCTTGTTGAATGGTAACAAATTTAAGACCACTTTATGCAATCTATTGCCTTGTGTGCCTCTCAAATAAACAGAATAAATTGTTTATTCGTGTCAAAGAAAGTGCATCAGTGTTACTACTTTGTGGCGTTTGTAAACGATTGTAAATAATTGGAAAGCCTTTGAATATATTATGTTTGGTATACCTAATAAAGTCAATTAGATTGTTTATATGGCTGAGTTGTAAGACTTTTCACTCATTTTAAGTTTTACAGTCCTATTTCTGCAAACTAACTGAATCAGATCTTTTGCCCAGGAGATGAAATATTTCTTCATAGGCGAGTTCTAGACTGATGTCTTGTAGTACATGACGGGTGTATTAAACACGCTCTGTTGGGTCATTATAGTTATTGACAATGCCTGTTATGTAAATAGCAGTTATGGGCTGTTATGATTTTGTGGAAAGTATGGCGATGTTTGTGCGAACTCCGTAGCTAGCCGCCCATGGTTCTCCGTATTATCTTTCTCTTTCCATAGACCTTTGGAGTCAACCATAATATTATCATTTACATATAAACTTGATTGGCATGATACCCAAACTGCAAATTCACAAGATAAATTCATCTGACCAACACATCAGCAATCATTTAACCGTATCTCTTACGTCTAGCCGTTCACTTATCGTCGTTCGATTTAACCGTTGTTGTGGTGAATTGTTCTGCATTCGTAAATCCTGTAAAATTATTAAACCTTTGTACAAGGGGTATGGTATTTACCGAGAAAACCTGAGACAGTGAGTGGTCCTATACATATCATATGTATTGTCATTCTTCATCAACGTCTCTATGTATTCTGAGATCATGAACTCTGTGCATAGATCAATATCATCATCTATACAAAAAGAAGTTGGACAGTAGAGTGAATACAGCCTATGGCTTCCAAAGGAACTCTCTTGCAGTATTGGCAATAATTAATACAGAACCTCCACGATCAATTTTGCCGAGAATGCTCCTAAATGTAGTAACATCAATTCATCTCAGCTTGGAGGTGATGAAAGCAAATATGGCAAATTGAATAAAAATCTTCTTGATTGGCGATCCATTTACAACAATAGAAATAAGTAGAGTCTCTTCCTTTGTGTATCAGAATGACATACTGAACACGTGTCTTTCTGGAAGAAATTCTTTACAAGAGAACGTTTATTTCTCTGCCTAAAGTAGATTTAATACAAAGTGAGACTTTTCTCTTATCCTGAAAATCAGAAACGGGGCATTTTTATTTTCAACATAGTTTGCTTCAAAAATTTAAAACTATAAGGCAAAAGTTAATAGAATAAAAGAAAGACAAGCTTTACCGTCGTATTCGAATGGCCAGCGACATACAATTAATGAATTTAAAAATTGATCTAGCAGATAAAAATTCTAATCAAGCTTTGTCAACACACAGCGGTACCACTGTGTTATGTATATTTAATTTAATTATTTGTTTGTTAGTTTTAATTTATTTATTTCATTACATGTTTTTGTAATGTAACATTGTATGCTGGACTTGACCTTGTCCAAATTTGAGTTCATTTCTGCTTGACCTGATTGACATTTTTATTTCATTTATGTCAACAACTAATATATAGCTAAATTATTCTCTATGTGTATCAGCTTAATATCAGGATTATTATTCAGGTAAACAAGAAGGAGTACATATGTTGATTTGGGTCAAGGTTTTGGAGATTCCTATGTGAATGTTACAAGTTGTTGGGTTTTCAGTAAACAAGGCTCATTAGATCATTCTAGAAGGTTATTTTCCATTAGGTAATATTTTTTTAGAAAATGTTAATTGTGACCTGAGGTCAAGTAGAGAACTATATAATCTTGTGATTGTGAGGATTTAGTCAGTCATCTAGCACCTTCAGGCTGTATTATGTTGTGACCAGTTTGGGCTGAATGTTATTTTCTTCAAATTATTGAATTCAAGTGATTATTTTCTCTGGAAACACAAAAGTGCTCTGATAAAATTCTTGGATAAAGACATTCACTGGAATTTATACTGAATTCAAACCTGGAATAATATTTCTGAGATTCAACAAGATACTGTTGACACATCAGCACTCCGTAGACTTTAACAGACACGTCATCGCCTTCAGTTTTGGATCTCTTCGGGACTTTTATTGGATTTTATTCAGGACTTTAATTACTAGGACTTGTGTCATTCTTGGATATTTTTGGGATTTAATTCGCAATACCGTAAGTTCTTTTTTCTTATTTTCACTTTGCATTCTAGGGAAATAAATTATTTGTTAAATTTTACAAAGCTTGTTGTCTTTCAATCTTTTCTGTTACTTATTTTAAGAGCATAGGCTCGTAACAACTTAGATTTACGATTTTGTTATTTTCTCTTTAAATGTGATATTCTTCATTTGCTTCAACTGTCAGTTGCTATATTATGTCCATTAAAACCACCTACAGTGATTTCCATGTGGATCATATGAAGTTTCAAATAGAGTGGCGTCTGTCCTATTAGACCACGCATGGTATCACATATACAGTGGGACTTTTCCTAAAGCATCACACGCAGGAACAAAAAAACAGTGGTCTCAAAAGGAAGGTGGTGCTTCAATACAAGAGATTTGGGCATCTAACATATCACATAGAGTAACATTTGGTGTTCCCGTAAGATATGTAGACTCTTTAGAGATGTGGTCTTTAGCATTAGGTTTTTCTTGTTGTCTTCCACGGTGCGCTACGATGAGAATTTCATGATCAGAAATCTTTATTTACTAGTAGTCATAAATTTAATGACATTGTCAGACATTGAAATCGTACCATTTGCAGTAGTTGTTCTATATATGGTTTGTCCATATTGATCGGGGTTGGCTTCATATTTGAAACCCAGTACATTGTCAGTCATAAAATACTCTAAAATATCAATAGCTGCCATTAGAGATACCCCGAAGAGACACATTTTACATATTTGTGCTTGTAATCCAAGATCTTGCTTTACTAATCAGAGAACCCAATTCAAAAATTCAACTCAGGTACTTGATCCGAGAACTCGAGGTATAAATAAATCAATCGAGATCTAGGATTAGTAAATCACGTTTTTGGATACTTAAACCGAAATCTTCGATTATAAAAATAAAAACTGTGTCTCTTGAGAGCCTACGTAAAAATCTTCGGTTTCATCGTAAAAGACTTTGATAACTCGACAATAGTGTTGGAATACTTGTGCCTTTCTCCACTCGGGAATCTGTTTCCATATATTTATACTGACTGTGAGTTTTCCGTTGTATATCACTAGAGACAAAACTGTTGTTCGTTTAACCATGATCCATTTGATCCACCGCTGGAACAATGTCCAAATTCGATTCCATCAACAGTTTTGCAGTCGCACATTAATGTCATTCTTGTATTGATTGAGTCTAACAAAGGTTATGGTACCAGATTATATTCAGGCACTGATGTCAGTGATGACAAGACATCAACATTGTAGTATCCTTTAACAAAAGATAAAACTATAAAATAAATATTCAAGCATAAGGATTACGTTTCATGGAATTTTCATCTAAGCTGATGTATTTTTCCTAGTAGCAATGCTCTCAAACAAATGGAAAATCTAAACCTTCCGCTCTCAAGAATAACATGGTATGACAGGTTTATATTCTGTAAGACCAACCTAAATTTACCAGCAGGAGAATTCTCCTTAGCCCTCCATTCCATGTGTGCCTTTTCCAACAGTATAATCTATCAAGGGTAGAGGGAATAATTTTCTACATGATGGGCTACGGGGACATACCGCCTGGCGGTACATTATTAATGGTTTTGAACTTCATTTCTCAGTGCACGACGGAGTCATCATCTGGGAATCTCAATTCATGGATATAAATTGACAGATTCCAGTGTATTGCCTAAAATTCGTGACCTGACACTAATTATACTCTGAGGACAAAATCAGATAATTGCACATCATTTAGTTGCGTTATGTTTACCTTAGATCAACATTGTATGGTGACTTTGTCGAGTGTAAGCTACACATTTATGAAAACAAAGTATGACATGAAAAAGTGTATGAATTTAGAATTACTGTTATGCATGACTGGATATATTTTTAGGGATCCCTGTGGACCATCCCTATCTAAACATAATTTGATGCATGACTTGATGAGGACTCCCATGGCTTGTCTCGATCTAAACATATTGTGATGCATCATTGCCTACCTTTACGGTGCCCACCATGGCACGTCATCTCTATCAAAATATACTGTGAAGTACAATTTCTCAGAAGAACCGGTCACAGATCATTTTCAGCCCAATATATTCTTTACATTGTTTTCCAAATCAAACGACTCTGGCGAGCTTATTCAGAAGAGTATATTGAAAAAATAAATTTAACATGTCTGCTGAGGCATGGTGTGTAATTATCATAATCTGTCAGCAAATAAAACAGTAAGAACTCTTAATTTATATCTGATAATTGTACTAATTGACCATGGGAGTTTGCGGGTGGGAATGGCAGTATGAAGCCGGTAAAAGCACTACCCACGACCCAACCATAACCTACAAACGAATATGCAACAACCGGAATGTTTCCTAGAGTAAGTTTTCTTTAGAGTTTGATGAATAAAACGCTTAAAATGCAGGAGTTTTGCGGCTTTTCCTCCTGAACCCCCGCTGGGTTTCCATCCCACAGATCTTTTCCCTACTGTCTTTATATGGAAACAGTAATGGAAAAAGTGGTCCATGTGACATCAACGACACACACACCATGGCAAAGGAAATCAGCAACAGTGAGATGGAAAAAAGAACGACAATAAAATTTAATGTGCGAAATAAGTTCATTTTTGTGCCGTGTATAATGAGAGCAGCCATATATGATGCCATAATGACCCGCTTTGTCATGCTTGAACAGCCAACTTTTGATAACATACTGACCCCATTTGTCATACTTGAACAGTCATTTTCTGACACTATACTGACCCCGTTTGGCATACGTAGACAGCTATATTTGATGTCATACTGATCATAATTTGCTATACTTGAACAACCATTTTTTGATGCCATACTGACCCCGTTTGTCAGCCATATATGATGTCATACTAGTAGTATATGTAGTTGATGATTTTTTCTCAGAGACCCCCCTGCCCCCCAAAACGTTGTATGTTAACATTTTTGTCAGCAGTCCTTTTTAGCTCAAAATAATGACTTTTACATGATAACACATTTTCTGATAAAAATATGTTTTGGAGGCAGGGAGGGTCTCTGAGATAGGATGCATCAACTACATCTACTACTACGTACTTATTAGTCAAAATGTTATATTAAACGAATGAAATATTATATATATAATGTCATACTCAATAAGACATGTTGGATTTGATCTAACAAATAGATTTTGTAAAAGATTTAATTCAATCAAAGCAGCGTCAGCATATACCGGTATAAAACCTAAAATAATAAGCGATTGCATTAAAAAAGTGGGCTATCATATATCGCCGAAATATGGGTCAGTATGGTTATTCGCGACTGAAAATGATATGAGAATAGCGGGATGGGCAGATGATGTGATGACATTTATCGATAACATGGTCGATATATTATTTGATAAAGCCACACAAAATTAAACATCTACTTTTTATTATAATCTTGTTCGTATTTGCTGACTCTCATTGGCAGAATATCTGTTAACATACTATTAATAATGCGGAACTCGCGTATTAAGTCGTCCATATCATATTTTATGCCACGCAAATAAGATCGAATTTGATCAAATAATTTTTTATAGGTGACACTTGCTGTTTTGCAAGCATTTTTTTTAGTCGCGAGTCGAGGTTCAACTTTTTTACACGCTGCTGCAAGAGAAACACCGACACCAGATATTATTAACAAAAACGGATTTAATGATGCGCCACTTGAAATTATACCAGAGCCGGTCATTAGCAGCGGTAGATATGATATCACTCGCAGTATTTTTGCATAGTATTTGTAACATTTTTTGACGCACCAAAGATTTTCTGAAATATGATTAAAATCGACTATATTTTTTTTCATTATATAATATTTGTTTATATACCGTTATTTAAGTAACTAATTCGGGAGTTTCAGATACAAACTCAATACACCACCAATAAGTCGCTGCGGTTAACTTTTTATCATCCGCTATCAGCATAAACGTTTCCTCGATATCTTTGTTTAACACCATAGACACAATTCCAGAAAAATCATCGGTTGAATGACGCCATGGAAATGTGGTAAATATACTGAATTTTGCACTGCTAAACACAGATAATCTATATACACCAGTGACTTCTGCGATGTGTTTAAAAGTGTTATTTTGCTGCGACCATGTTGCTTTTCCTGATGCGACTGTGTACACGATATTGTTAGCTCGTCCGTGTGGAATTTTAACGAGATTAGTTTTTTGAATAATGTTAGGAATGCCACTAATGATATCGTTGAGTCTTGTGTTAATGTCAGCGAGATTAATAATAACAGTTGGTGGAGTTCCAAAAAATTCGTTAATAGATCTGTTTAAATTTCTGCGAAAATTTAGAAATGTTTGTACATGATTAATATAATCAGTTCTAAATGCGGCAATTCCATCATTGATTGTCGTTAACGAAGTCGTTATTGGAATTTCCTTATCGTCGACGTATTTTTTAGTTGCGGCGTCGAAATCTGTTTCTGGTGTTCTGAGATTATTAATACCGTTGTTGTTCATATTGAGAAATGAATGCATGATACCACCGCGTACTAATAAGTACTTAGATTCTTGATCGTCGACGTATTTTTTCGTTGTTGCATCTGTATCTGCGGTTGGATTTCCCAGATATGTATTTTTTTTCCTGACATAACAATGTCACCAGTAAATACATCGCCAGCTTTCCTAACATAATCATTAACGGACTTGCCCGAATCTTGTATTTTACCTTGATCGGCAAAAGTAACTATATTATTGACAGCCGCGGTGGGAATTCGTACAAGAACATCTGATAGTTGTATATTACTCGTTTTTAATCGTCCTTCTTTATCTTGAAAAATAACAACTTCATTTTGATCAACACTTGTGATATTTAATAAATTAGTAATTTCATTTTTGAGCTGATCAAGAGTTGCGTACTTAGATAAGTCACCTTGCTGAGCAGTTGTTGAATCTCCTACTAATGTTCCAAATTTTGAATAAAAACTCATTATTTATTTACTACTTGACAAAATTATATACCATAAAATTGTATACTGGCAAAATCGTCCATATTAAACTTTGATGCAGAGCGGTTGGTGAAACATAAACATAACAATGAACTTCCAGATTGTCATTATCTTATAGTTGGTAGAACTGGATCGGGCAAAACAAATTTGCTTATGAATTTACTTCTCGGAGATAATTTTAACTACGATCGTGTTTATATTTACACAATTAATCCGCAACAAGATAAGTACGAGCTACTTAACAATTATAATGACAAACTTCGTGACGATCTTGAATCTGGCGAAGATTTCTTTGTTATCAAACAACCGGAAGAACTTGTTCCAGTTAATCAACTCGATTCGCCCGAACACAAAATAGTTGTTTTTGATGATATTCCGCTAAACAGAGGAAATGAATAAAATCAGATCGCATTTTTCACTGTCGCGAAATAAGAAATGTAATTCTATTTATCTCGCTCAAGGATATTATAATGTTGACAGATTTATCAGGCGAAATACTGGCTGTTTTATATTATTTCCTGGACTTGACAATATTGACGTTAGAAATATCGCGAACGAACAATGCGGCGACGTAACAAAAGATAAATTTATTGAACTGTACCGTCAAGCAACGGCAAATAGACATGATTTCTTTTTGTTCGATAAGTTAACGAATGATAAGAGTAAAATGTTTCGATGTTGTATTGAAAAATATCTACAATAATTTTTATAGAAAATAGTATATAATTAATGGAAAAACAAGCAAAATACAGAAAACATAT